>UCOK01018893.1:0-19832 GCA_900474325.1 Synergus umbraculus
ACACACACACACACACACACACACACACACATCTATCCGGACATTTTTTCAGATCATCATATTAGAAATATTGCCCTTGAAATATGTTCAAAAAAACCTTTTTTAGGAAACTGGATTTTGTCACCACTACAAAGCTTCCTCTATGAGGAAGCAAAATCTCTTAAAATACGTGAAGATCTCTTAAAATTCTTGAAAACATCTTTATAATCCTTCGAAATCATTGGAATGTTTCTAAAATCTGTTAAAATAATTATAAAATCTATAAAATATGCAATACATAAAAAATAACATAGTTAGCATAAATGTTAATTTATATTTTCCTGGACAACTCCTCGCATTTCCCTGACAAATTTTTTTTTCCTTGAATTTCCCTGAATTCCCTGACATGTGGCCACCCTGCAGAAGAATTGAAACATCTATTGATACGCATTGAGCACACAAACTGAAAAGTATGTTCGGATTGGATTCCGTATTGAATCCGAATGAAGTTGTAGTTCGTCACGGATTATAAATAATTGAAAACCGTTCGGAATGATCTCGAATTCATTCAGATCGAACTTTGAAAAGACTCACGGATTAAAAAGAAATCAGAACGACTAAAAATCTTTTCGGATGAGCCTCGGATTCATTCGGATTAGAAGCACGTATTGAAAAGTCCCTTCGGATTGATTCGAGGTGGAAGTCCGGATTAAAAATGATTGAGAGGTATAAGCTAGGTTCAGATTCATTCGGATTTACTGACATAAAGACTAAAAAATATTAAAAAAGATTCAAAGCTTCCTTCAGATTACTAGATCGGAATAAAACTGTTTGGTTCAAACAGTTGCAAACTCCGGTATGATTTGGGAAATTTCAGATTGATTTTTGTTAGACTGAATTTCAATCCGGTGAAACTTTCGCCAGGGATATCTTCTTTCCGACTGACTTCGCAGTGAAGGTGTGAAAGTGTCATCTAAAGATGAATAATTACATTAAATTGAAAATGTGTGATTATAATTTGCCAGGACGTCGGCATCGACGCACAACATATATCTGCTCAATCCGGAAGTGGAGGATAATTTCCCCTGCACTTAGATCTCGATTAGAGTATGAAGAATTCGAGATTACTTAAATCTTTCGTCATGAGAATTTTATTTGGGCAACTTTTACTTATAGGACCAAGTGTCTGAGAATTATGCATGCATCATTATGCATCTTACTTGTATAATTTTGTATCCATGTATAAAAGTACATATACGCGTAAAACTTTTTGCGAATACAAACGAAACGCACATTCAACCATAATACGAGCCGAGGTGCAGGGAAAGTGTCGGGTTATTATACCCTGGAGTATATAAAGCTGAGACTAGAAAAGGTAGCGGTTCAGTCAGTGGTTTTATGCCACGCTAAAACACGTGCGAGCTATAGAATGTACTTTAAGGTAAGTCGTGATATGTGTGCTCTGATCTGAACGAGAAATCAAGATTCACTTCCGCATCGTTCACCAGGTGTCTCAACGGGAAAATCACTTTCACGGATATAGACTTCCGATTTTTCGCGGGATATTTCTCTTTTTATTATACGTGCTTTATGAAATATTATGGAAATGTGCTGAATGATTAACGGCGATTTTTTTTTGGTGATTTATAGCGTTTTTAACTCTTCTTCTGTTGTGATAAAATGTTTACTTTAGTGGATAACAAATTTAGGGGATTCATAGAAACGATCATTCAAATTGAAGATTAAAATATAATTTTGTAATTCACTTTTTAAATTTTTTCTTTTTTTTTAATTAAGTGTCACATCAAGACGCACGCGATTATTTTGTTTTACTTCTTACAACTTCAAGTCATTCAAAAGCCAATCAGGTTTACATCAATAATGTATGCAAAATTTTTGAAATAGTTCTTTACACCATTTTTTTTAAGAGGAATTTAAAAAAGTTTCTGGGGATTTTAAGAGATTTCAAAATTTTTTAAAGAATTTTAAGGAATTTTAATTGGTTTTAAGGAATTTAAAATATTTTAATAAATAGAAATCTAAATAAAGAATTTCGAGGAGTTTTTAAGAGATTTTATGATTTTTAAAAGATTTCGTATAATTTTAACGAATTTTATGAAATTTCATCAGATTTCTAATAATTTTAATATATTTTAAGGGATATAAACAGATTTTAAATGTTATCCTCGAATTTTAATGATTTTCAAGAAATTTGTAAGAATTCTAAGAGATTTTTATAATTTTTAAAAGATTTCGTAGATTTAAAAAGGATTTGATAGATTGTCATAAAATTTTAAGAAATTTCAAGAGATTTTTCTGAGACTCCGATTTGATTTCCCATAATTTTAAGGGATTTCAAGAAATGTTTCTAATTTTTACAAAAACTTTGTAGAATTTTTAAGGATTTTATGGAATTTGATGAGATTTCTACTGATTTTAAAGGATTTTAAATGTTAAGGAATTTCAAGAGGTTTCTAGGAATTTTCAGAGATTTTAACGAATTTGTCACATGAAATTCAAGAGATTTATGATTTTTACCATTTTTGTGAACTTTAAAGATTTTTCAAGATGTTTCTAGGAATTTTAAGAGACTTTAAAATGATTTTAGTAATTGATTTTATTTAAAAGATATATGAGGATTCTAAGTTATTTAATTAATTTTCAAATAGTGAGTTGCTTCTTAAAAAAGGCTTAATAATTATAAAAGAGCAACAAAATTTAAAATTAAAGCTGTATTTAATCTTAAATTTAAATTTAAATTAAATTTTATTAATTTTTTAATTTTCGGAATGGATTTAAAGCTACTTTTTAAAGAATTTACTGTTTCAAAAAAATTAACCAAAATCAGTCCATTATAAGAATAATATTACAATTGAAATGCCAAGTATTTTTTTTTTTTAAGAAAAAAAATCAAATATCCAAATGGAACATAATTAGACTTTTTAATTCCAATATATTTTCCTCACTTATTTTCCAACTTATTTCTCTCATTGTTTGAGTTTCTAAATAGATTCAATTTGAATAACATTTGAATTTAAATTCTCAAACAAGTATTTTCAATTAATGATTGACTTTCACCTTGAGAAAGTTGTTTCACATTACTAATTATGTGAATTAAATTGATGTTGACTTCATGAGAATTATGATTATGTAATGAAAAATACTATACTCATAAATAACATCAATCACAGCCTAAGTGACTTTTAAAATCATCCCGGAAGTTTAAATTTTAAAGTAAAAAATCGATTTAAATAATAATAATAATAATAATAATATCTAATAAATAAACTTTCTCCCCGCGAAAGTACCTTACAAATATTTCTACTAAGTTCCTTCGTCTCAATTTGCAAAATTAATTTCGAATTATAATTTGCAAGCTTTAACTATTACTAAATATAACAAAAAAGTTTTTTTCTTCGGCTGTTCGACTTCCTTTCACTATTAAAATAACATTTGATTATCTATCAATTGAAACAAATCCGGTATTTATTTAAAGTAAAAAATACCCACAATCGGTAACGGAGATCCTCTACTAAAGTCTTTACCATCCGAGCTAAATATCAAAACGTTAATTTAATGCGAAAATAAAAAAACAAAATCGTTATTTACAGATCACCATCGCCCTCTTGGCGTTGGCCGCCCTGGCCCACTGCTCGGAAGAAACCTCGAAGTCATCCGAGACCAAAGTCGAAGCCTCATCAGACACCGTCGAGAAGAAGACCGAAAAACGGGGCCTGAGTCACAGTTACGGCGACTTCGGAGGCGGTGGTGGTGGGGGTGACCACCACTCCTATGACCATCACGAACATGTGAAAACTGTCACTATCGAAAAGAAGGTCCCCGTGCCCTACGAAGTCACCAAACACGTGCCCTACCTCGTGGAAAAACACGTACCCTATGAGGTCAAGGTCAAAGTTCCTCAGCCCTACACCGTCGAGAAGCACGTGCCCTACCCCGTCAAGGTCTTCGTAAAGGTTCCAGTTCACGTGCCCCAACCCTACACAGTCGAGAAGAAAGTGCCCTATGAAGTCAAGGTCCCAGTCGATAAGCCCTACGAGGTCAAGGTCCACGTTCCTCAGCCCTACACCGTCGAAAAACACATCCCAGTTCCAGTCAAAATTCCAGTTCCCCAGCCCTACACCGTAGAGAAGCATGTACCCTATCCAGTCAAGGTCAAAGTTCCTGTTCCTCAACCCTACACAGTTGAAAAGCATGTGCCCTATGAAGTGAAGGTTCCAGTTGATAAGCCCTACCCAGTTCATGTTCCCAAGCCCTACCCAGTTACTGTTGAAAAGCCCTATCCGGTTACAGTTGAAAAACCAGTTCCCTATGAGGTCAAGGTCCCAGTAGACAAGCCTTATCCC
Organism: Synergus umbraculus; assembly: GCA_900474325.1. Lineage (NCBI taxonomy): Eukaryota > Metazoa > Arthropoda > Insecta > Hymenoptera > Cynipidae > Synergus > Synergus umbraculus. The sequence goes on from UCOK01018893.1 coordinate 4,344, forward strand.
GTCACTGTTGAAAAGCCCTATCCAGTTCATGTCAAGGTCCCAGTCCCAAAGCCCTACACTGTCCACAAACCAGTGCCCTACACTGTAGAGAAACATGTCCCCTATCCAGTCAAGGTTCCTGTTGACAAGCCCTATTATGTAGAGAAGGAAGTGCCTTATCCTGTGGAGAAAGAAGTGCCCTATCCCGTCAAGGTCCCGGCTTATTATCCAGTTCATGTTCATCATGAACACAAGGAACATCATGAGTACCATGGACATGGAGGCGGCGACGGAGGTGGTTTCGAAGCCAGCAGTGGATATGGTGGCGAATATTCCCATCATGGTTGAAAAGACCTGGGTTTAGATGCAACTGTATCGAATCTGGGGTTGTGCGAACTTAAATTGTAGTTTTAGAGCTGTTGAAATATATTTATATTTGAATCTAAGTTATATTTATAAAGGTTCACTTTAGTAGAAGCGATTTTTCTTTGGAGGAAGTTTTTTCAAGGCTTTTTGAGATCGTACAGCCCCAGTGAAGTCGCGAAGTGGAGGAGCTGGGCGGCCATCTTCTCCGGCGTGTGATCTGATTGGCTGAGATTGAAAAGTGAATAGTGGGAGTGCAAGCCGAGCTCGAAATGTAACTGTCGATAATTATCAATTGGAAAGGAATTTTTGGAATGTTTAAAATTTTTGTAAATTGAGATAAAGTTCGGATGGAGTCCCGTGAAATATAAATTCATTTCACTCTTTCATAAGTGACGAAAAGGGATAGAAATATCCATTTGAAACATTTCACAGAATTTGACAATTCTTGGGACTCCTGAAGAGGATCATTTTCGAAATAACAAAGGACGTTTGTGTTTAAATTTGTGATTTAGGAGCATTTTTTTCCAAAAAAGGAAAGTCACGTTGTAAATCTGAAAACTCGTCACAACTTTGTTACAAATTTATGTATGTATTGAGCGATTTCTCTTCGTCTGGCTTCGATGCAACTAACGGTGAGATTAATCTCGCGTTACGCTCGGTGAAACTCGCTAGCTTGGCGGCCATGCACGTATGTAATAGTTAGGAACCATCAAGAATCACTTATGAAAAATTGTCTCGCCCCGAAAACTTGTCGCTTTTTTATCTAAGGTGGATTAATAAAAATATTTTTTATAAAAAAAAAAAGTTTTTCACTGTCTTTTACCCTTATTACCATTTTTTCTTTCAGAAAAAGGATTTTTTTAGTATTATCAGATAATTTTTGTAAAATTAGATATATAGAAATTATTTTAAGCAGACTTTATCGGTAGATATAAATTTTAAAATTTTAGCGTACAATATTTCAAAAAGTATTATTGAAGATCGAGAGATATCAAGATATTTGAGATAAAAATTTATATTTGAAGATTTTAAAGCATTCTAAAGAAGAATTGTAAATAATTTAATAATTTAAATTTAGATTATAATATACATTATAAAAAAAACATTTGATCACATTTGGGTTACAATTTTTGAAAAATTATTAAATTAGAAAAGGTTTATTTTCGCAAATACTTTCTTAAACATAAAATTACATTTACTGCAAATAATTACAGAGATCTGGTTATATTAAAAAATATTATTTAAGCTCACGAGAAAATTTCGAACTATTTCAAATCATTTCAAACAATTGACAGAAGATATAACATTTTGTAAATAAACCTATCAAATCCACAAATTGACGAAAAATAAAAATATGGAATTATTATACATATAAATGACAGTATTTTAAAATTTTGAAAATTTAAAATCGAATTTTATAATTTACAACATATATAGGTAGACTAAAGAATTAGAAAAATAACGAATTAAGAAATTCTTAAATTTCCGAAATTTAGTTTTGCCGAAAATATATTAGAATTTAAATAATTAGATGAATTAATTATTAAACATTTAAGACCTTTCTGAAGTACATATCTAGCATATTGAGGTTTTCATTTTATGATTTATTAATATGAACATTTTTAAGCCGAAAATATATTATAATCAAAAATAAATAATTAAATAATTATGAAAATTAATTGATATTCAATATTTCGTTATATTTAAAAAACTTTTACTTTCTAATAACTTCAATATATTGCTTCCTCATAGTAGAAGCTTTGTAGTGGTGACAAAATCCAGTTTCCTAAAAAAGGTTTTTTTGAACATATTTCAAGGGCAATATATCTAATATGATGATCTGAAAAAATGTCCGGATGTGTGGGTGTGTATGTGTGTGTCACGATCCAGCAATTTCTTGAAAACGCGTAAAGATAAATTGATGAAATTTTGCATAGTTATTCCACTATATACCTAGTTGAATTTCTTACAAGGGTTTAACAAAATATTTAATTTAAAAAGTTTTATGTACTTTTATAATTTTTGTAAAATTCATTTTTCCAATATAACTTCTCAAATATTGAAAATTTAAAGCTGATGTAAGGAAAATGAAGATTCCTTTCATCGAGACGAATCGATTGACCTATATGATTAATGCATTTCATTAAAAAATAAGGAAGTTACCTTTATTTATAATTTTGAAAGTTAATTTTTCACTCTATGTTTTCAAATAATCAAAATTTTGAGTTGACGTAAGGATAATGAATATTCTTTATGTCGAGACGAATTGAGTGACCTGTATGATGAATGCATTTAATTGAGAAATAAGAAAGTTATGGTTAATTGTATTTTTAAAAAAGTAATTTTTCGACTATAATTTCTGAAATAATTAAAATTTAAAGCTGATGTAAAGAAAATGAAAATTCTTTGTGTCTAGACGAATTGATTCACCTAAAAGATTAATGCATTTTATAAAAAAATAAGAAAGTTATGTTTTATTGTAATTTTCGAAAATGAATTTTTGGCAAGAAATTTCTCAAGTAATCAAAATTTAATGCTGATGTAAAGAATACTTAATGCTTCCTCTATGCGGAAGCAAATCATATTTGCTTACAGGAAGCAAAGTGCTCATTGAATGAGTACAAAAGTTGATACAACTTGACAGCTAGTTAAAGTTTTTCGTGGAATTGTAAAGAATTTCTTTATAGAATTTTAAAGGATTTTCTTGGAATTTTATTTTTTTAAATAAATTTTAAGGAGTTTCGTAGGATTTCAAGAGATTTCGGAAGATTTCAGATTTTAAGAGATTTTAGGGAGCCGAAAAATGTTTTCAGGAATTGTAAAAGATAAAAAGATTTTTAGAAAAATGTTTTTGAAGAATGTCTAAGATTTTCGTGGAATTTTACAGGATTTCAAGAGCTATATTCTTCGCCAAGTTTTAAAAGATGCTTGTGGAATTTTAAAAGATTTTAAAAGCATTGTAAGAATTTGAAGAAATCTTGATTTTTTTAAAGTGATTTTAAGGGATTTGATTGAAATTTTAAAGAATCTCACAAGATTTTTATGATTTATAAAAGATTTTGTAGAAGTTTAAGGAATTTCAATAGATTTTCAAGAATTTTAAGAGATCTTTACGTATTATAAGACATTGAAAAGTTTTTCGTGCAATTGTAAAAAATGTTAAGAAATTTTTACATTTTTAAAATTATTTTAAGAGATTTAAATATTCCTCGTGGAATTACAAAAATTCAAAAATTATTTTTGATTTTTAACGGATTTTGTGAGGTTTTTGTTTCCAAGAATTTTTATTTAGAGATTTTAATGTATTTTAGGAAATTTCAAAGTTCCTTATTGAATTTTAAAAGATTTCATGAGATTTTTACGATTCGTAAAAGATTTTGTGAAATTGTAAAGAATTTCATGGAGTTTTAGTAGATTTTAAAGAATGTATGATGCATTTTATAGGATTTTAAATATTATGGTGAAATTATTTTAAGTAATTAATTAATTAATTTCTAGGAATTTAAAAAGATTTCAGCGAATTTTAAGGGATTTCAATAAGATTCCAATAATGTTAAAAGAATTTGACATATTTTAAGAGATATGTACTAAAGTTTTTCGTGGAATTTTAAGGATTGTAGGAAATTTAAAAAGATTTTTAGGAATATTAAAAGATTTGGAAGTTTTTTTAGGAATTTGAAAACATTTAGTGAAAATTTAAGGCTTTTCATAAAATATAACAAATTTGAAGGGATTTCGTCGAATTTTAAGAGATTTTCAAGTTTATGATGAATTTGAGAGATTTTTACGAATTTTAAGTGTTGTAAAGCGATTTTAAATTTGAAAAGATTTAAAGTAATATGCGAAATTTTTCAAAAATTTCAATAGTATTTTTGCTGAAAATTTCTTCGCAATTTTTAATACTTTTCTGTCAGGGAAATTTGTCTAAAACTCAGGGAAATGTCAGGATAATTAAAAAATTGAATTTTGTGGAGAACCTAAAAATCGAATTGGGTCGGATTCAGTCGGATAGGAATATTTAGTCTGTCTTCGAATTAGATCGGATTGAAACTGTTTTGGAAACAAATTCCCGAATAAATAGGATCCAAAATAATAGAATTTTTTCTATCCGAAACTTTCACCAGAGTAATTTCATGGCAATTATAAAACTTTCGGGAGGATATGAATTATGAAGAAAGAATGGATGTATATTGTATAATTACTGAAATATGGGCTGAGAATTAAAAATTGAGAACCTGGAATTGAGAATTGAAAAGTAGTGAGATGTTAGTCTTGATTATCTAAAGAGATGTTTGATGCGTAATTATATAGAGAAATATAATGGAAAGCTTTATGAGAAAAATGTATCGAAGTAATTAATTTTAATTAATAATTAGTTGAAATAGTAATCAGGCAGTTTTTTTGATTTATTTAATACTCTTTTCAATCTAATGATGTGGCAAAAAAAAGTAGTAATGAATAATGTAGATGATTAAAATCAATTCGTATTCTTTAGTTTGATAAAAAGAACCTTTTTGTGCAATATGCATTTATTTTTATGTAACGAAAATGTTGAAATAATTTTTTTCATTTAATACCGCAATAATTTAAAGATATATTAATGCAATAGAGAGAAAGATTAATGAGTTCGGATTTAATTTCTAGAATCAGACTGTCTGACTAAACACCGATTATTCTACTCCTTAAAATTATTATGCTTCACTGCCACTTAGAAGTCAGTGAAAGTCATCGACGGATTTCAAGTTTAGGTAGATAAATAACTCTAATGATCGCTGTTGGAAATATTCAAATATTTACTACTTTTCATAAATTTGTCTTTACTTAATTGGTCATAAATTTGCAAAAAAGTGCCTAAAGTTTCCTAAATCTATTTTCATTTTACGAAACATTTAAGTACATAAAACTTCCAAACGTGTTACGTAAAATTACCTGAGAAATTTTTCTAACTGTGACTCTAATGTCATTACAAAACTCACTTCTCAAACATGGAAAAAATGAACCACTTCATTAAAATTTTTGATATAATTTTTACGTGAATTCTAGGAAAGAAGCATTGTACTCAAAGATAAAATTATAATATGAATTATGATATACATATACATCGTAATGTGTAACAAAAAAATTATACAATTGTGTTCGTAATTCTCTAGTCTATGATTAATTAATTACACAATGCAAGAGTGAAGAATGTTTCTAAAGAGTAATTACCTTAAATACAAGTATAACAATATTAATTAAAACTTTATTAAAAATGTATTTTGAATAAATTTTAAAAATTGATTCCCCTGTCGTTGACATTGTTTAACATGCAAAACATAATCAATTCATTTTTCTTAAAAAATCTTTATCAGATTGATTGTGTTTCATGAAAAATTCTTGTACTCCTCGCTAGAAAATATTCTCTAGATTCATGCTTCGTCGGTCTCGGCTGTAAATCGCGCACGCGATTTTTAAATTTCTAGTTAAGATACATGTATACTTAGCTCATAACGTCATTTCAATTTTAATTTTAATTAAAAATCCAACGAAAGTTCCTATTTCACTAGACATTATCAATAAAATTTTCTCGTTGGTAAAAAAAGACACAGAGATATTTTCTGATGCGTCCTGTGTGGACAAATTTTGAGGCAAAGATAAATTTAATCGGGGTCGAATCAAGATTACTGAAAAGTTATGAACGTTCAAATTAACAAATTTGTGTATTTCTTGTATTTTAAACTAGAATCAGTTTTAAAATATTGATTCATTTGCATTAAAAATAATTCTGCATGAAAGAAACTCATAATTACTATTGTTATTTTTAGTTGGGTCAATATTTTTGGATAAAATAGAACTGGGAAAAAATGTTTCGTTCATTTGAACGTTCAGAACTTCTGGTATATGTCGAATCAAGTCCGTCTAATCTAGACCACCTAATTAGGTCCCTATCTGGCTCAAGCATGGCAGGCTAAAATCAAATCCAGGGTCAGTCTAATTAGCGCCACATTAATGTCTAGCCGGGCTAATTTGGACCTGACCAGCGCCCCAACAACTTTCCACAAAGGTTTAGACTTATGTCGATTTTTGTGAGCCAAAATACAAGGTTTTTACTATGCGAGAATTTAAATGAATCCAGGAATTGAAAAAAAAATTCGGGAAAATTGTCTTTGATTTTATTTTTGAAGCGGGAAGTAGTTTTCCGGTTTGAAAAAACGTTTCTGAATAATGAAACTAAATATTTTTATTTGACACTTGCAACTTCTGTCAAATCTCTGGAAATCTTTTGAATTATTTTGAAATTCTTTAAAAAGAAACTTTGAAATCCTGTAAATCTCTAGTAATTCCTTAACATCACATAAAATTCGCTAAAATTCATTAAAACCCCTTAAAATTTTCTAAAATCCTTCACAGTCTTTAAAATTTTTGAATCTTTTTTAATCTTAAAAATCATTAGAAATGCTTTAAAATATTATGAGATCTCTTGCAAATCCTGAAAGTTTCCTGAATTCTTTACAAATTTCTTGAAATTCCATGAAGTTCCTTTAAATTTTAAAATCCTTCTAATTGTAAGATTTTCGACGTCCCATCGAATCTTTTGTAAATACTAAAAAATCTTCTGTAAATCTAAATTCGTGAAAAGTAGGTCACTAATTTACTTTAGTAAAAATTTTTACTAATTATTAGTTGTATTTCACTATTTCAATTCGCAATTTTCGACTTTTTACTAAAGTTTTAGTCAAAAATGACTAACAATTAGTCAAATTTTAATTAAAGTAAATTAGTGACCTATTTTTCACTAATTCAGATTTAGAGAGTCCTTTAAATTCTTTAAAATCACTTTAATTCTTAGAAATACTGTAATGTTCCTTAAAAATCATTAAACTTCTTTAAAATCATTTTAAAAATCTCGAAGTTTCTCAAAATTCGCTAAAACTACTTGAAATGTCTTAGAATCCTTCAAATTTTCCAAAATTCTTTCATATCTTAAAAATTCTTAAAATTTTTCTAATTTTTATAAATCTTTTGAAATCCCTTGAAATACTTTCAAATTCATTCAAATATTTTTGAATAACTTTTAAATAACTCGCTTGATAACTTTTAAAATCACTTAAAAATGTCTTAAAATCTGATGAAATTTCTTACAAATCGTAAAACCTTTTTGGAATTCTTTAAAAATTCTTCGAAATTCCTTGCAATTCCTTAAAATTCCTTAAAACCTTAAAATTCTTCTCAATCTTTTGAAATCTTGTAAATTCTTTAGTAATTCTTTAACATCGTTTGAAATCTCTTCCAAATCTCTTATAGATCCTCTAAATCGTTTTGAATCACTGAAATTCCCTTGAAATTCTTTAAAATCACTTGAATTCTCAGAAATCCTTTAAAATTTCTTGAAAATCCTTCTGAATTTTTTGGAAATTCTTCAACATCTTTAAAATCTTTTAAAATCTCTCGAAATCCCCCGAAATTTGTCAAAATTCATTGAAATCTCTTTAAAATTCTCAAAACTTTTGAATTTTTTTAAAATCTTCAAATCTCTTCATATCCCATCAAATTTATTCAAATTTATTCAAATCTTTTTAAATTACTTTGAAATTACTTTGACATTCTTTATAATTATTAAAAATGCTTTGAAATCGTATGAAATCTCTTACAAATTCTGATACCTTTCTGAATTCTCTAGAAATTTCTTATAAAATCTTAAAATCCTTCAAGTCTTTTGAAATCCCGTCAAATCTTTAGTAATTCTGTAACATCACTGGAAATCCTTTAAAATGTTATTCTAGAATTATTTACAGTCTCTCAAAATCCGTTGCAATTCCTTAAACCACTTAAATTCTCAGAAATTCTGCCGAATTTCTTGAAAAGCCTTAAAGTCTTTTGATTTTCTTTGAAATTCTTTCAAAACCTATTTCTCACCTATTTTTATTTGAAAAACTTACCTTTTCACCTTTTTTATTGACAATAGGTTCTGTGATGACTGATATTAATTCATTTTATCTGCACATTCTTTGCAACTCAACTTTGCTACTTTTTTCTTACTTAAAATTGAAATTCTTAAAAATTATTAAAAAATAAAAACATCTAATTCTTAAATACATAAATTGGAATATAATTTTTTACTATAACTCAAAAACGGTTTTTTGGAATTTGATTTTTCTTGATTTTCCTGAACCCGGTTGTTATTCTTGACAATTTGGTACAAGAGCCGTTCAAATATCTCAAAAATTGTGGAAGTTATTAAAACCGTTTTTGAGTTATATTCAAATTAAGTAGATACCCTAAAAGCAGGGCATTAATTTTTCTGTTAGCTGATAAATGCCCGAATTGCTCTGCAGTTTTTCAGTGACTGGGTTTACATATATTATGTGTCCGCGTGCATAATTGCCATTCGAAGTGCAAGTATTATTAACATTATATTAAGAACCGCGCGTGCCTCGCGTTTTGTTCGCATGCGGAATACTTAATGCAGCATGTTAATAATGACCATGCCTCGCGTCGCATCGCATGCACTAGTACCATTTTCGATACCGACTCGAGATACAAGGTACCTTTTTTTTTATCGACTAATCGCCTCGCCCCGAGCATCTCCGAGAGTCGTATAATCAGTGCCGGAACCGGCATTATGTCGTTCGCCAATCGTACGGATTATTTATGGCACTGGCGATCGCAGAATGTCATAATTTAATGATAATACCAAAGAAATGATTTCATCAACATCGCAGAGAAAAAATTCACTAATATCGTCACAATCTTCATCTTCGTGCGTTCACCAACATTGAAATTTATGCGTCTCGGCAAGAGTTGAGAGAAGAAAAGGAATCAGCCGATCAGAAAATAATTTTTCGCTAATGATTAGTTTGCATTGTATTAAGCGCAACTCGAACAATATTAGGGATGGGATTTTTCGACCAATTATGTCGTTGTATAGGAATTTCTTACTCGGAGAAAATTTTAATGACCTTGAATTTCAAGCTTAAATGAATTCAAGCTGAATTCTTAATTGGGTAGAAGTTTCAGACGTCTAGTCTGACAATTTTTTATTTTTATATTCATTCAGGGTGTCTAACGTCCTGGAAATCCATAAAAACCTGGAAAAGTCCTTGAATAATGCTCATGGTCCTGGAATTTTTATTCCCTTAAAAAAAAGGTTTTTTGATTTGTCCTTTGCTTTTCCGACACGTATAATGATCTTGGAATTTATCATATAAACAATTATATAAGTTGCGAATTATATGTATTAATTTTTTAATATAAAGTTAATTGTATAATGTCCCTGATTCATTGGAATCGAAATATTTTTTTAAATGTTTCCAAAACCCATAATTTTTATTTATTTACTCGCAGAAACTCGTTGAAGGAAAGTTAAAGAGACTGTAAACGATTGCAAATGATTTTTAAATGATTTTAAGGACTTTTTCAGGATTAAAAGGATTTTTTAAAAATTGGGATTGAAGGGATTTAACAATGTTTTATTGAACATTAAGTAATTTTATGAACTTTCAGGAGGTTTCAAGAGATTTCACGAAATTTCAAAAGATTTTAATGCACTTTATGAAATTTTGAAATATTTCAAAGTATTTTAAGACATTTACAGAAGATGTCTTAAAATCTTGAATCCTCAAACTTTTTTTGAACTTTTTTAAAAATCCTTTTAAGTTGCTTAAAATCAAGTGAAATTCCTTAAAATATCTTGTACTTCTCTAAGATCACTAAAATCTCTACGTAATCCCTTGAAATTACTTTGTCACTTAAAATCTCTTTATTATTCTGGTGAAATCTCTTACAAATCGTAAAACCTTTTTGAATTCTTTAGAAATTCTTCGAACTTGCTTAAAATTCCTTAAAACCTTAAAATTCTTCTCAATCTTTTGAAATCCTATAAAATCTTTAGTAATTCTTTAACATCGTTTGAAATATCTTCGAAATCTCTTATAGATCCTCTAAATCGTTTTGAATCACTGAAATTCTTTAAAATCACTTGAATTCTTAGAAATCCTTTAAAATTTCTTGAAAATCCTTAAACTATTCTGAATTTTTTGAAAATTCTTCAACATCTTTAAAATCTTTTAAAATCTCTCGAAATCCCCCGAAATTTGTCAAAATTCATTAAAATCGCTTTAAAATTCTTGACATCACTTAAAATCCGTTGAAATTCCTTAATGTCACTTAAAATCTGATGAAATCCCTTAATAAGATGCGTCTTGAAATCTTGAATCCTTAAACTTTTTTGAACTTTTTTAAAAATCCTTTTAATTTGCTTAAAATCTCTTAAAATCCCTTAAAATTCTTTGAAGTTTCTTAAAATCAAATGAAATTCCATAAAATATCTTGAACTTCCCTAAGATCACTAAAATCTCTTTGTAATCCCTTGAAATTACTTTTAAACTTAAAATCTCTTATTATTAAAATCCCGATCAACTCCGGGTAAATTTTTACTAGTAAGTGAATAAAAATAAAAAAATGTTTTTTCGAACTCTTTGATATTCTTAATCTAATAAATATAAAAAGCTTCCCTTATGAGCAAGCAAATTAAAAAAATAATAAAAAAAACTTGGTCAAAATAGACGTTTAAAACTTCAATTCAATGAATTCTTAACTTAAATTTTATTTTATTGACTTAGAATAAAAGATCAAGATTTTTTCTTGCTTTTACCAAAACTTTTTTAGTATCTCTACTTTTTTATTTAATTTTGTTTATATTTTTATCACCAACTTTTATAAAAAAAAATATCTTTTCCATCTTTTTTAGTAGTAACAGGTACTGTGATGACTATAATAATTTCTGTAATAATAAGAAGTAAACGGCCACTTATTATGTAACAATTGCATAAAATATCACGTTGGGCTTTGCAGAATATTCTTCTCATTATGATTTTATTATTATTCAAATCCCGGAGAAATATTCTTTTTGGATTTTAAATTAATAGCAAAAAATGTTAAATTCCCTTTTAAAAAGAAGGAAATAACGCGCTTTAATGCTTCATCTTAAAAGTTGGCGAGACATGCACTTTCTTCTCGATATATAGATATATCGATATGCATTATACACTTAAAAATAAATATGCATATATAGATATGTGAGCAGTAGGATAAGATCAATTTCCGGTGGCGTTTCCGGTTTTCAACGTCAGCATTTCTCCACGATATGGTTCGATATTTATGAACGTGCGTTACAATTACTTTTTGTTTCTTTGAAGACCCTCTACTTAGAGACTTTCGCTGATGAGATAACACAACGCGAAATTTCCTTACGCCTGAATGCTATAGGAATATTCATATTAAATTTGTCCACTCACGTATCCCAAAAAATAAATAATTTAGAAATTAACGGAACATATATAAATACCTATAAAAAATACCAAATCGAAGTAAAATCATAATATTCATATCTTATTTGATTTCTAAACCAGTCCAGTTGATATTTAAGAAATGTATGGATAATCTCCACGGATATTCAGATTATTCAGAATAATTAGGTAAAATAAATTAGATATAAAGTGAATTAAATAAATTAAATCGTATCGTATTTTGATATTGGTCTTATATACGAATGTTGATTAAATAACTACCTGGAAGGTTCTTGCTATTATTTAATAGGTTATTTAAATTAATTATGTATGCACTCATAATATCAGTTTACGAGTAGCGTATAATTGACACTTTTTGAAGGGGTGTATTTATTTTATGTTACAAGTTTTCCTATATGTAAATTGTTTTTTGTGCTTCAATGGGATTCGCGTATAATCTGTCCTTTAACAGTGAAGAAAAACCATAATAAATATTTTGGAGAAATTTTTAAAAATGTCAAAGTTATGGAACTTTGAAATTTTTTTATACGTTTTTTGGGAAAAATCATATCCTTGATTTTAATTAACCGATTTAACTTTTCAAAATCTCAATTTTTTTTCTAATAAAACGTACTTTCATATAAAAAAAAACTCTTTTGCAAACTCAAAAAACAAAAATCGCTTTCTTGAAAAAATTATTTTTTTGACAAATGAAGGTCTGCTCTTGCTTTACAAGTTCTTTAAATTTCATCTGAAATTTCAAGTTATAATAAAATTCAAATTTTCATTGTATAACGCAAAAAAATGTATATAAAGCTTCAAAGTCCCATATATTCGTCTTTTTCGGAATTTTTTTTAGAAATTAAAAAGATTTTAAGCAATATTAGGAAATTTCAAGAGTTTTCTAGAAATTTTAAGAACTTTCTACACTGTTTATGTGATTTTAAAGTTCCTCATGGAATTTAAAAATTAAATCGACGAATTAAAATTAAAAAATGTTTGTTTGTGGATTTTAAGGAGTTCCATAAGAAATTCTTGAAAATATCAATAAAATTAAAAAATTAAAAATTATTAAAAATTGAATTAAAAAAATTACGTTGACAATGTCGAAATGTTTCGCACCTGCGAAATTAGCTAAGATTTTCAATTGTCGCAAGGTACCAGGGAAACGAATCAGAACAGCAGGTGGAGCTCAAGTTCCGCTTTTTGCTTCCAACTCTGAAACTAATGTCATATTTTTTTTTCCAGATTTTTTAATCTATTTTAAATATTTGTCACATTTTCACCTTTTTTTAATTAATGCATTTAAATTTTATGAAAAATTATTAATTATATCATAATTTTGGATCATTAGCGCATTGAAAAAAAAATTCCAGATAATCAGTTAAAATATTTTTATTTGACACTTGCAACTTTTGAATTGATTAATTTAATTTTTGATTGAATTCAAATTCAAGACTTTTAAATTCTTTATAATAATAATAATAATAAAGATTTATATGTTATTAAATGTTTCATGAAATTTGAAGGATTTTAAAGTTTTTCGGGGAATTTTATTAAGGGATTTCAAAAGATTTCGTAAAATTTAAAAAGACTTCAAAGGTCTTCGTAAAGTTTTAAGGGATTTCAAGAGCTTTTTCTTTTCTCAAAAGGATTCTGTCGAATTTTTAAGGATTTGAGTGAATTTGAATGGATTTCAACAAAATTCAGAAGAGTTTAAGGATTTTCAAGAAATTTTACATCGCGATCATTCGAATTCAATTTGAAGTCTCAATGTGTTATATTTATAGAATGAGAAAGTAAACTGTAAACATAAACTATGATATAAATTGTAACATTCTCTTTTGGATGAGCTATTGCACATTCAAAAGAAAGATTTATGCCAGGGAAATTATATTTTTTGTTTCACCATAATTCTCCTTCGTTCGCGAAAAGACGAAAACAATGGCTGGATACGCACGCCTGACTCTTCTTATAACGGAGTGAAACCACGAAATAAGCGATGCGAAGAAGAGTTCGATGTATCGCACGATTTGATATAATAATAGCATTAGATATAGGAGATTACAAATATGTGGATGTAACCATGTATCAAATTTCAATTTAGCTTATAATATTACGTATTAAACAGTAATTTCAATTTCTTATACATATAGCAATATGTAATACACTACTCACAAAAATGAAAGGATATATAAAAAAGTTCCAAATTTTTGGGTGATTTTCAACATGGGATAGCTCGGAGAAAAATGGTCGTACAGAAAATAAAAAAAAAGCAAATTGTAGCTCTAGGTGTCTACTTTTCAGATCTGGACGGTAAAATTTTTTAATGCTCGCGGTTTTCCAGTAATCATCATAAAACTAAGGAAAAACAATTTTTCCAAATTTTTGCTCGTCTTTAAAATGGCCTGTGGTCTTCAAAAATATTTTTTTTGTCATGTGATTACAAATCTCTTTTAGATAATTTAATCAGCTTTAATTTGAGCCAATGGTGAGCTCTGCACGATGATTTGGTGCAGAGTAATCGTTGATCAAAGCAGAAAAGTCAATTATACCAAGTTTTCCAAATATCCTTAAATCTGCAAATTTTCAACTTTTTTCGGTCAACATTATCACTTCGAAAAAATTTTTTTTATCAATAGCCACTAATTTTATGTCATAGAGAATATTTTGCAGTTTCGAAAACCCTGCTTCCGTTTTCTGTACGATAATTTGTTCCCAAGCAATTGATGGTCAAAGTTAAAATTGACTTTTTCGATCATTACTGGAAAACCGCGAGCGTTAAAAAATTTTACCGTCCAGATCTGAAAAGTAGACACCTAGAGCTACAATTTGCTTTTTTTATTTTCTGTACGACCATTTTTCTCCGGGTTCACCTAAAAATTTGGAACTTTTTTTATATCCTTTAATTTTTGTGATTAGTGTATTTTGAGTCAAATATTCACCTAAAACTAAAACGCAGCATATTTCAGGAAAAAAGGAATTAAATTGAGCTTTTAATTAAAAGAAAACAACATTATAAACCCTTTAACGGCCATTTTCATTGTTATTGCAAAAACCGATCAGAAATAATGATCATACATCAATATTAAAAATAATCAATTGTAATCATTAAAAATTTAACATTTTTAATAACAAAAATTGTTTGTCATAATTTTTTATTAAAATATTATTGTTCACTTGTCTGGAAGATATTTTAGTTGAGAAAATCATTTTTTTCTGAGTCAAAATTTCTAATTTTGGAATTTATTTATAATAAAAAAAAAATTTATAATTAAAAAAAAAAAGGAAATAACCTTCGAAATGCTTTTAAATTCGTTAAAAAATCTTAAAATTCCTAGAAATCTCTTGAAAATCCTTAAAAGTTCACAGAAACCTTCAAAATCATTAATATCTTGATATCCATGTTAAAATTCGTGAAAATTTCTAAAAATTCCTAGAAACCGCTTGAAGTTTCTTTCGTGAATTCTACAAAATCTTTTTAAAAAACCATAAAAATCCTCTGAAATCCCTCAATAAAATTTCCTGACAAGTTTTAAATTCCTTTAAATCTCTTAAAATTTAACAAAATTCTTAAAGATGCAATGTCTTTTAAAAATCATTAAAATCTCTTGAATTTTCTTAACATTTCTGAAAATTACATGATGAAATTTAAAATCCTTTAAGGGGTTATATACATTTGTGTTGGTCGAAAAAATCTAAAAAATTTTTATTGCATTTTCTTAAAGTACATTCTTTTAAGATTATTTTCTCCAAATTTCATAGAGATCTGAGCACCAGAACCTAAGTTACAGCTATCAACAGCGCGCTACCTTCAAGTGCGCTACCTACAAGTATTCGAAACTTTAAACGCGTTTTTCTCAAAACTATGTTTTCA
>UCOK01018894.1:0-26374 GCA_900474325.1 Synergus umbraculus
AGATGGGCCCACGTGCCAGTTCCAAGGGCCGCAACAGCCAGAGAAAGCGGGGAGTAGACGGGCCCACGTGCCAGTTCCAAGGGCCGCAACAGCCAGAGAAAGCGGGGAGTAGACGGGTCTACGTACAAGTTCCGAGAGCCGCAACAGCTAGGGGAAGCTTGCCCAAAAGGTTGACGCAGAGGTCAGAAGTAGAGATTGCAGACGGAGTGCAAGTCGTACAGTCTCTGCCCGATTCGTTCCGGACTCGCCTTTTTATATACTCGGGCGGTCGTGTCGAATACGGGAGAGTTATGTTTCAGTCCTCTAGCGGTTGATGCAACGAAGTATCGTTACTGGCGCGTGGGAGGGGACTGGGTCGGCCGCTGGTCTTTAAGTAGTTACTAGTTAGCCGCGTCGTAGTTTGTCAGACAGTCTTACTAACTCAACCATTTTTGCTATCCTTACAGTAATTCCTTATATTATTATTATATTTTATGCGCTTACAAAAGCAGTGTAAAACTTAATCGAATGAGCAATGTCTGGTAAATATATGCGCAAGAGGCGTATAACAGCTTTATTGTAATTCTGGGAAATGAGTTTTTCGAATATAACTTCATAAATAGGTAATCAAATGATGTCAAGAAAATAAACTTTTCTTTTTGTTGACATGATTCAGGTGACCGAATATTAATTCACTTGATTAATTAATTTATGCTTTCTCTATGAGGAAGCAAATCGTATTTGTTTCCCAGGAAGCAAAGTTCTCATTGAATGAGAACAAAAGATGATAAAACTTCACATCTAGTTTTGAACTTTCAAAATGTCATAAGTGTGACTTTTTTTTTCTCGAAAAAAGTCATAAAAATAAATTGTTTCAATTTTTGTACAATATGAATATCCGTACATAGAATTTATAAATTTTAAAAAAAGTTGTCAAAAACCGTCAAAAAGCTCCAACTTTTTGAAGTTTTTTCAAAAATGGTTGGCTAACGAATTTGACCTTCATTCTAGAACAATAAAAGGCAAATTCAATCTATCAATTCTTTATTATTCATTTATTATACATGAAATACATCCAATTCAAACTTAATTCTACATGGAAAAAACTGTATGGTTTCTAAATAAATTTTCGTTGTATCGTATTTTACTATTTCTGTGGTTGTCACAACCATATAGTTTTTTCCGTGGATTTAACAATCTTCCACTCGTGTTCACAAAATTTTGCAGCATAAACTTTGTTATTTCTGCCGATTTCAAGTTCCTTTTTCTATACATAAGTCTCTCGCATACCCTTGTATGCTGGCGTTTTTTTCCACGTCTTTATAATTTTTTTTTTTCTAAAAACGGACAGTTCTTGAATGTCAAGAAAAATGTGTTTAATATTAGGTGTCTTTATTCCCACTTTTTCAACAAATACCTTTGAGCATTGAATATACTCTCTCGGATCTATTGTTGTACAGAATTGTTGAACACTAGTGGAAACTGGTTAAATAGAAATAAATATGAATTGGATGTATTTCATGTATAATAAATGACTAATTTGTACAAGCGGACAGATTTTTAAATTATTATTATTGTTTTGAATAATTACTTTTTAGTAATTTCAGTTTAAAAAGACTGTCTCACGTATATAATATATAACCAGGCACGTACTCAGGGGGGGGTGCCTGAGGGGTCCTGCCCCCCCCCGAAATTTCAGAAAGTTATATTATGTGCTATATGTATAACCAATTATCGATATTCGATGATACTACTTTTGAATCTGCGCCCCCCCCCCCCGAAACAAAATCCTGGGTACGGGCCTGTATATAACATACACATTATACCGATATGATGCGATTATATTCAGCAGAACGCTGTCGTTATAAAGAAAAATACCATTTTCGTTTTTTAATCGTAACTGCAAAAAAAAAATCTTGGCTAATAGCCGTTTCGTCAGGATTAGAAACTAATTTTAAGAGAAAAAAAAATAATAAGCTTTTCGAGAAAAAAACATGTGAAAAAAGTGTGTACTTTTTGTTTATACATATAAATAAATAATTACGAAAAAAAAAATAAAAAAATTTTGTTCAACTAAAAGAAAAAAATACGTGTTTCATTAAATTGACCCCAAAACACCATATTTGAGTATTTTTAAAATAGAAAAATATGACACACGCGGACCGGTTGTTTTGAAATGTGGAAAGGGCGTGTAGTGACTATAATAATAGTAAATAATTGTGTAGTTAAACACTTAATAATAATAACAATAATAATAATAATAATAATAATAATAATAATAATAAACCGTTGTCTAGAACTGTTGTCTAAATCTACAGCCTACATAAATATGTAGGCT
Source organism: Synergus umbraculus (assembly GCA_900474325.1). NCBI lineage: Eukaryota > Metazoa > Arthropoda > Insecta > Hymenoptera > Cynipidae > Synergus > Synergus umbraculus. The sequence goes on from UCOK01018894.1 coordinate 2,318, forward strand.
GTATATTATTAGCTGGAGTTTTATATTTTCAAGAACTGTTGTACGTTTTTCATAAAAAAAACCACCGTATCCTCTACTGTAGGATTATTTTCATAAAATGTAATGATATATTTTTTTTCCGTGTATATATTTGTAATTTGAAAATATATAAAGTAAATACCTATTCTTAAAATATGTATATAAGAATAATAGGAATTAATAATGAATTGCAAGTGAATAAATTTTTCGTGACATATTCGATGGATGCACATTGGATCTTCATCATAGTTCTACGTGGGTATTGGATCAAACTCTTTTAGGCATGTTGAGGGGGCGGAGCAACCGTCAAAATAGCCCAAAGCATCTTATGTTAGCCACACTTTCAGTTTGTCCTTTGTGTCATAATACAGCGCGACGTCATCTCTGTCGCGTCCTTGCTTCGCAATGCCTCGTGTCACTGACTTATCTTTTTTTCCGGTAGCCGTAGTTGTTGATAATCACTTTAAAGGACTAAGGTAAACATGAATTAGTCAAGCCAATTTTACACACATTTTGCGTTAAAATAACGCCAATATTTTGCAGTGGCGTAGAACGCAGAAATGACAATAACACGCATCTATAATATATATGCATGTATCTTGAGAAGAAATTGAATTCGCCTGGATTCTGCAAATATCATGTGATAGTTTATCAGTACCTATATCACACATCATAACACTACATTATACCATATACATATACTTCTTGTCTCGAGTACGACCAAACTGATTAAAGTACAAAGGACAGATATGATGAGATGTGTTGTTTCGTTTGAGAATCAAGAAACATATATTATATATATATTATTATTATTATTATTATTATATATATTACATTTATCATAATAACAGCAACAGAGAGAGGTTGCGATTAGATCGGACGCGATCTCAATTCGATAACACAAAAATCGATCTTCTCATAATTCTGGTTTTTCGATAAATTGGTTGGATGGATCGAAAAAATCTAACGAAATATAATTTGAGTCAAATCAAAATTTATTTATCATATAATTTTATTTAATCTTCACAGACAAAAGCACATTTTCTTCTATTCAAACATTTTCTAAAATTATTTTTATTGTATTTTCTTTAGTAGATTGTTTTAGGTTTCGCTTTTATTAAATAAACAAATATTGCACTTTCTTTTCTAAAAAAAAAAAATTATATTTTGAGTAAATTTAATTTTCGTTTTATTTTTCCTGTTTCCTGTTTCTTGAGTTTAAAGTGAGTTCACTTTGTGATTCTGGGGTTTGATCATGAAAGTATCTTTAAAGTTATATAAAAAGTACAAAGATATTAATATTAATATAAATTCATTATATTTATGTCAGAAACTTTACCATGAAAAATTAGATACATATTGTTTTAGAAATTGTACAATTTAAAAAAATAAGAAACGTTTTTCCTGATGGGCAAATATGGCTCAAACATACATATTATATGTTTCCATTTTTTAATAATACAGAAATTTTTTAATTCTAATAATTTATATCCACGCCAAATTAGCATTAGCGTGCTTGAGCGCGCGTCTTTTGTCTTTAGACACTGAAATGACAATTACAAATTCGCGCGCCAAATTAATTGACCAATAAGGTTAGCGCATAATGAGGAACGCAATGTGAATGTGTCTGAAATTCATCTTTTTCCTATTATAAAAAGAACATAATTTCAGTTAACTTCATAGCGTTACCTCAATTTTTGACGTGAGCGATACCACTGGTTACGGATGAAGTGAGCAGTAAGCCTAATGACGTAAAATATTTCAAATACGAAAAACGCGTGCTCAAGCGCGTTAACGTGGAGTGCTCGAATAAGTCCGGTGGCTCGGATAACACGGAACCTCGTTTGATCGAAGGCCGGATAAACGGGATTGTACTGTGTGTATATTAATTGAATACCGAAACATTAGAGACAAAACATATAACAAAAATATCTTTGTAAAAATAATCGCAAAAAATTGTTGTGTTTTTTTTTTTCGTGATTTAAAAGGTATACCGCCGCGCCGCGCCCCTTAAAATAGCTTATTAATATTTTTGAAATCTTGTATATTTGAAACTTCTTGAATTTTTTGGAATTCTGTTAAAAACCTTTGAAATTCGTTAATACCTATCATTTAAAATCTCTTGAAAAAACTTAAAAATATTTTTAAAACCTCAAAACTTATTTAATTCCTTTTGAAATTTTTTAAAAATCGAAGAAAAGCTTTTAAATCTGTTGTAATCCTTTCATAAAAAATAGATGACCTGTCGAGTGTCCGTAGTTTATTCGTGATTTGATTGGATGAGAGATGCTCACGTGGGATCGTCACAAGTGCGTAACATGAAGTAATTATATAGGCGCGTGAAGCGCGTTGTGATGATCTAGTTCCTATAAAATTCTATTAAATTTCTTACAGTTTTTAAAAAATACAATACAATGAAATCTCTCTTTAAATCACTTAAGGCTGATGGAATTTGAAAATTTCTCATGTAGAAAAACTCAGATCCCAGGGGCGCAACAATAACGGGGTTAAGACACCCAGACAGTAATTCGAGTATACCTACTTGCAATATGCATGGATGTCGAAATTATTAGAAGGATAATACAATTCCACAATAAATGCACTTTTTGAGAGGTTTTAATCTGTTCTTTTTCTTTTTTTATTGATTTTTAATGTGTAGGGTGGCTGCGACAGTAGCACACTGCGCGCGCAGCACGTGTTGGCTTCCTGCTAGAGAAATTCTCCCATTGGTCAATTTAATTTGATTTTGAATCGCGCGCCAGATTACAGTCAATTGCAAAATATCTCTAGCAGGAATCAATATTTAGTTTCTTCCATCATGGAAGTCAAAATGTCCGCCGTTTCTGACAGGAAATAAATACACGCTATTTTGGGACTATAAAAGTGAGTATTCGACAAACTTATCATCAAGCGCCCCTTATTCATTTCTTCTCTCTATTTTTTCCTATCTAAAACCTATAAATTTTCCCTCTTTTGCCTTTGGCTGGAAAAATTCAAGTCCACATGATAGCTTTATTTCTTTCCACAGATTTTGACAGTTTTTTGACAGTTTTTACTTTTTTCTTACTTTTTACAATTTAAAATTGAAAGTGTTAGCGAAAATTTTGAACAGTGTACGGATTTGACCAAAAATAACTAATATTTTATTACTAGTTTTCATCTAAAAGTTCTAGGTTATCTAAATAATTTCTAGGAAGATCAAGCTCTCCACATTCATCGGGTGATTCTTCTTCAGTATCTAGACTCCGGTACTAATTCTGGATGGCTGTCGACATTAGTATGTACTTTCTTTTGGAATAATTAAGGACTAAGTCTTGTACTGCTATCAGGAGAATCAACTGATGTTTCTTATGACATTGGCCTTAAAATTTTGTAGAATTATCTTAATTCTTTATCCCTTAGCTGCCACACTGGGGTCGATCTGGCCCTAGGATTTTTTTTTGATCCCATTCAATTTTTACCACTTCATATAAACATGTTTTATTAATACTAAATTTTTTTTTCATAAATTTATGCAGTGGGTCTTCTAAAATAACTCTTAAAAATTACTAGCAAATTTTTTTTAAGTCGAGAAAGTCAATAGTTGCTTCGCAACATAATTTTTTATCCAGCGGGGTACGAAATGCCTCAGTGTGACAGCTATGTTATTTTCGTCAAGTGTGGCAGCTAAGGGTTAAAATCTCATTAAATTCTTTGAAATCACTTGGAATTTTAATAAGGTTAACATTAAAATAATATAAAGTGCTTGGACATTTCTTAAAAATTCGTAAATCCTTAAAAGAACTCTTAAAATTATTGCAAGTCTTAAAATTTTATAAATACCTTTAAAATTACTAAAAATCTCTTGAAAATCGCTTTAAATCTTTAAAATACTTTAAAATCTCTTGTACTCGACACTTAACATAACTTTAAATAACTTAACATTTCTTAAAATGCTTTGAAATACCTTGAAATTTTTGGAAACCACTCGAACTTCTTTGAAATAACTTAAAATTTTAAGTTCCTTCAAATCACCTAAAATCACTTAAAATAATTTATAATCACCTTAAGTGATTACAGATTAAATTTCAGGAGAATTCGAATGTGTTCAGGTAACTTTAATTCACTGAAATAAAGTTAGTGAATTTAGATGAATTCTCTTTAATTGTCTTTAATCTCCTAAAATATCTTGTCATTTAAATTCATATAAAGTCATATGTCAATTCATATAATAAACGCAATTGTCTTGACAACATGAATCAAGTGAATTCAGAGAAAGTTTTTGAAATCATTGCAATATCCTGAAATATCTTGAAATTATAAGATGTATAAGGTGTACCTGTAGAATAAATAATCGATCATTCGAGTTGTTAAATTCCTCTTGTTAATTTACTCTGCATATTGTTTTTTCGGTGATTAAAATAAGTAAACAAATATGTAATTTCAATACCAGAATAATACCACTATAAGGCGTATATAAAATATGTACGCACATTAATTTCTCTTGTCTTGGATAAAATCGCGATACGAGTTTGATGAACACATTAGAAAAAACCTTGTGGAAGAATGTCAGTGCTCGTTGTTAGTCGTTGAACCGTCAAAGAATTCTCTCGTATGCTACAACCGTCCTAGCATCGAACTTGGGCTGTAGCCAAGTTAGAAGCAGCTCACTCATTTGTCCAGGTGGTTAAACGATGCATCGTATCGGTTCAGACAAACACTGCTGGTTGGGTTGCGTTGCATTGCATTGCGTTACTATGAACACAATTCCAAATAAAAGGTAGCAAAGTCTCCTCGATACTACTGTAGACCTACACAAAGGACACAATTCTTCCTCCAATCCCGACGATAAACTTCTTTTCTTATTTATCCCAATGACAGTTTACCTTTCTGCTGCCTGTCTGCCTACCTGCCGGCCTGCCTACCTACCTACCTGCCGGCCTCCCTGTTTAACTTACATACGCCCTTTTAAAACTGATCAAAGACCAAGTTCCTCCTCCTCTCAACTTTACCTGGCCTGTTGATTACAATCTTTCGAACCTTTCGATCACGTCATCCTGCGATTATTGCCCAGAATTAGGGGGAATGATATTCTGACCATGAAATTTACAGATCGCATAGAAAAAGAAGAAAGGAAACTTTTACTGCTGACTATTATTAGAAGTAGACGTCGCTTCATTTTTTTTATTCCAGTTCTGATTTAAAAATAGAGATGAAATTTATAAGATCGGAAACACCTTTTATTGACTTTTATTTCTATAAACTTTACGTACAAAGTTTCATACATTTTTACAGTTATCACAGTACTAACTGTCATTGCAAAAAAGTATTTTTTTTTAATAGATGAGAAATAAGTAAAAAAAATTCTTATGACGAATTGAAGTAAAAAAACCTTGATCATTAATACCATTAACATTAATACAATGTTATAAAATTTCAGCTGTGAAAGACTGGGACATATATATTGCTTCCTCATAGAGGAAGCTTTGTAATGGTGACAAAATCCAGTTTCCTAAAAAAGGTTTATTTGAACATTTTTCAAGGGCAATATATATAATATGATCATCTGAAAAAATTTCCGAATGTGTGTGTGTGTGTGTGTGGCGAATTAATATTAGAAAGACAAAAGTTGGGATATTTCTAATGATATTAGAGATGAGATATTGCAAAAAATCAGGAGACAGTGTCGACAAGTAATTGTGTAAACTGTAATACTTGAACACTTTGAACTGAAATAAAAAATTTCTCAAGTCTTAATAATCACTTACCACGGAGGGTGGTTTTTAGGTGTCTGACCGGGGGTTCTAACCGTATAATTATATGTAGTATTATTCGTTGGACTACTAAGGATAAGTTTCCACGTCGAGAAATGTTTATATAGTTATTTTCTCTGAATAAATGTTAATTTTAACGGCTTGAAAATTGCACATGCGTTAAAGTACGTTAAGGATTCTTTCTCACACTTAGAATTAAAAAGTGTGGGATTTTTTTTTTGCATCGAACGTGTGTTTTTGAGCTTCCTGAATTAATATTAACGAAAGAAATTTAAAAAAATTAAAAATTTGTTTGAATTGTTCAATGAACGTTTGAAACTTTATTCACATTTAAATGAGCCTTAAATTATAGCAATAGTATAAATGTACTAATTAATTTTTTGCAGCTTATTTTTTATGAACCATTTACATTACAAATTAACAAGCTTACAGCATGAGTGAAGTTAGTAGAAAATAAGACATCTTAGTATGGATATTCACGTGTGGTAAGTTGATCAAGTTATGAATTTTCTTTATCCTGAAAATATCATATACTTTATCCTTTCTTAAATAAATTGACTTAAGGGGTTAGTACGAAAGAATATTTTTGAAAAATCGATTTTGTATAAAGTGCAAATTCTTGTAATAAATATGTGTATAATTATTGAGTTAATAATTATTTTGTTCATAAATATCGAGAACAGGTTGAAAAACGCAGTTAAATGTAGGGGTTCCCATTAAAAAAATCGTCTTGACTTTGAAATGACCTTGAGAAATGAGCTCAAGGACAAAATTGATGGTACATTAAAATGGCCCTCTCGGTCCTGGTTAACTTTTGTCTAAGCTATTTTTTCGTAAATAAAGTATTTGAGAAGATACTTATAGATTAAAATGGATCACCCTGTATTTTAGAACAAAAACTTTAAACGCGTTTTTCTCGAAACAACGTTTTTCAACCTGGTCGCCATGATTCAGAAAAAACTATTGGACCGATCGGGCTGAAATGTGGATGTTATTCTAAACATATGTCTTCATATCTTCATGTCTTTCATAATTATTGATTAAGGGCATGTGATACTTTACCATAAGAGCAATTTAGTTTACCCAATTATACGTTCATAATAATAAATATTTTTAGCGAATAAGAGTCAATAAACCTTCCTCTCATGTACACGAAGGTTTGTTAACTCTTATTAGCTAAAAAATATTTATTATTATGAATGTATAATTGGTTAAACTAAATTGCTCTTATGGTAAAGTATTACATGCCCTTAAAGCCATGTAAGACTTACCCGATCCCTACCTTACCGACATTTTTTTGTCTGCAACGCTACGTCTACATTTATTGAGATATCAAATTGAAAATTTCTAAAATTAAAGAAAATATGCTAAGGTATGTTTATCTGGTCTTAAATTTTTGTAAAACTAAAAAAATAATTTAAAAAAAAATTTTTTTTTTACAAATATCAATATTTAAGACCAGATAAACATACCTTAGTGCTCTAGCTTCAATTTCAGGAATTTTCAATTTGATATCTCAATTAATGTAGACATAGCGTTGCAGACAAAAAAATGTCGGTAAGGTAGGGATTGGGTAAGTCTTACATGGCCTAATGACGTAAAATATTTCAAATATGAAAAACGCGCGCTCAAGCGCGCGATTGGACTTTTGTTGAAAATCTTGAAACCGCATTTGAAATCTTTTAAAATTCTTTGAGATTCAGTTGCCCCAGCATTAGGAACCCCGTACTCTACTGCACTGCCATCGCACTCGACATTTGATTAGTTGCTATTCGCGCTCATAGTTTTAAATGCTAAAGAATATTATTTTTATTGTTTATTAAAAATAATAGCGTTTTCATGTTTTTATTAAACATAACTAACTGATGTTGTATTTAATTTATTTTTCACTATTTTCCTTCGCCTCTAAGAGGCTCGACAAGCAAAACTAGCATTAAGTATTCTTTACATATCAGCATTAAATTTTGATTATTTGAGAAGTTATGTTCAAAAAATTCATTTTTGAAAATTACAATAAAGCCTTACTTTGTTATTTTTTAATGAATTGCATTAATCATATAGGTCAATCGTTTCGTCTCGATGAAAGGAATCTTAATTATCTGTACACCAGTTTTAAATTTTCAATATTTGAGAAGTTATAGTGGAAAAATGAATTTGAAGAAAATATTAAAAGTACATACAACTTGTAAAATTAAATATTTTGTTAAACCCTTATAAGAAATTCAACTAGGTATATAGTGGAATAACTATGCAAAATTTCATTAATTTATCTCTACGCGTTTTCATGAAATTGCTGGATCGTGACACACATACATCCGGACATTTTTTCAGATCATCATATTAGATATATTGCCCTTGAAACACTTGAAATATGTTCAAATAAACCTTTTTTAGAAAACTGGATTTTGTCACCACACTACAAAGCTTCCTCTATGAGGAAGCAATAAAAGTAAAAAAGGACTGTCTCCTCTTTTTGATTGCATATAAATAATCATACAACTATGTATAAATCTTAAGAAAATTTTATTTTCATTCTAGGTGGTCATTGGACGCTCAGGCAGAAGCGGTGAAGAGTCTAGATTGGCAGCAGCATGCTTACGAGATAGCATCTCAATATCCACAATCTTCCTGCTGAAGCTAACTTGCCATGTTGTTTAGGTAATTACTATTAACGCACTTGCATGGAAACCGCTATCAATCTTTTTAAAATACTTTTATTGCAAAATTAACTCTAAAATCAAGTTATATTATTCATTTTATATTAATATTATTCATTTAGGAGTTTTATTTTACCTTTAGTGAAAAATTGTAGCTTGAGAGAATATGCAAAACACATTATCTCCATTGTTCAATTACTAGAAATCGTGAAATCATTTCTTTTTATAGCCACCTAACAACAAAGCAGATTACATGTTATTTGTCTAACTCAGAATACTTATTTTTATGTACCAAAAGTTTTGAACGTTCAAATGAACGAAATATTTTTTTCCGATTCTATTGTATCCAAAAATGTTATTTCAACTAAAAATTAATAATCATAGACATTATAAATATCTTCCATACAAAATTATTGCTAATGCAAATGAATTAATGTTTTAAGACTGTTTATGGTTTAAAATACCATCAATAACAAAATTCGTTCAAATTTAAATTTTAAATTAAAGAATTTAAATTATTTCACGTTAAAAATCTGTAAATAAAACTGCATAACATATTATCATTATTGAAAAATTAGCTTCACAACTTCATTATTGCATTAAAAAATGAATAATTTCGGAATGCAACATAATTCAAAAAATTTTTAATTAAAAGAAAGACCCCAAAAATAGAAAATTTTAGTTTGAAATTTTCCCAACAAGAATGGAGAATTCTTATTTTCAAACATAGACATGTGAAAAATTTTTCTTAGAAAGAATTTTATGTAAATGTACACACATGTATGAAATTTAACATAGGTATGCCAACGAAAATATATCTTGGACAGATGAATAAAATAAGAATTTCTTTTAACAACAGAAATTCTTTTTTTCTATTTTTTTTAGTTCTTTGAAATCTACTAAAATATCTTAAGATCACAAAAATCCATGAAAATATACTTAAAAATCTTGAACTTCTTAATTCTCCTGAATTAACCTAGAATTTTTATAAATTCACGTTGATTATTAGGTACTTATTGATTTCTATTTTATTCGGTTTGCATTATTTTAAATGAACTTTGAGTTCTTTTACATGCGAGTGATTTTCTTTGAATTATAATATTATTTAATATTATTTAATATTTTTTTTTGTCTCAAAGTAAAGCTTAAGTCTTTATCTTTCGATGCTGTAAAATTCAACTTGCCGTTTTTTGTTGTTTTCGAGAAATTAAATAAAAAGTAAAGCGCCGCGCCGACGCGCTCGAGACTGCTGGGCTTCTCGTTCGGCGGAACATCTATGGAATAATTTATCGTATCAATTATAAATATTTATTGTTTATTAAACTGCTCTCTGCATCGTACAGGGTTGACACTGTCATTAAAGTTTTCAATGCCTGCATTACAGTCATTTTAGAGGAAAAAAAATGAAAAAATGAATTTGCATCAAGTGAATTTGCTTAAAATTTCCTGAGGTCAGTGAAATCTTCTGAAATAATTGCAAAATATTTTGAAATTTCTTTAAGTTAGAGGAAGGTGTACAATCGATCGGTTGAGTTCTGTTGTAAAACCCTCTATGAATTCCAATTATTATTTTCCGAGAACAAATGTTTCCGAACTTAGCACACGAGAATTGGTACGATTTTTTTTCAGTAGTCATCGAATTTGTTGGCTTAGCTTATTGTTGTTGTGTTCTCAAAGATGGCAACAATAATAACCATTCAGCATTTTTTCATCAACAACTGCATGTATGAATAAGTAACAGACATCCGGACGAAAATCTGTCATTCTAAATCCGAATAGGTATATCTATTTGTTCGCTCGTTTCCTATCTGACTTATAACAATAATTATCAGCGTACCTCCTAAAAAAGAGTAAGCATTATATTAAGAAAATATTAGGTATTTATTTAGTACTCCAAAATTTTTCTATCAGTACCATTTTCTTTACTGCAAGGAAACATTGTCAGGAATAATAATTAAGGAACTGAAAATTGATTTGCTGTTTGTATTATATAAATATTTACTCTCTTTAATAACAATGCACGTCAAAACAATATAATAATTACCTTGACAGACGTACATATTTATTTGGATTAAGTAAATTTGCCATTATGTCTAGTAAATAGTCTTAAGTGAAAAATTTATTGACTCTATTTAATAACTAAATTGGCTCAATTTCAGTACAATTTACTTGATCAAAATAAATTCCGTTTTCCATGTATAGTAAACTTTGACATTAGCGTAAAAAAAATTTATCTAATTCTAATATATTGTATTCCAAATATGGGGCGTACGCACATTCCCCAAATTCAATTTTACGTAATTTTTATTTCACTGAAATGTGAATTTCACTGAAATTGAAGTGTGAAATCCGAATTCCTATTATTCAACGTAATTTTTATTTAACCGCGAATAAAAACGTACCATAATTTATCTCTATTTCTACGAATTTCTATTTGACCTAACCACAATTTAACCTAATTTTCATCATGTGATTAATCGGAAGATTGAAAATTATGTCGAATAATAATTCGGAAAATTAAGAATTAGGTCAAATAATAATTTGATAAAGTGACAATTAGATGCAATAGAAATTCGGGGAAGAAGAACTTAGAATAAATGGTTCCATATATTCGGTGAATTAAAAATTAAATATCTGTAGGAATAAAAAGTAGGGCAAATTGTGTAAAGTAAATAATCGTAGAAATAGAAATTGAATTATTCATCATGCGCTTCTCTAAATGTACATAATTTATATTTATGTATCTAAACAGGAGCCGCTTAAGAGTTATTGTGATCTAGGCAAATATCATCCGGCTATGGCTGTGCAGATATTATAAATACATACGCGTTATCGCACTAGTGTATTATTTTAATATGTTATCTCGATCCATGTCCGCCGCTGCAAATACGCCCTATGCGCTGCTTTTGCCTTCAGCGTACATGCTCTTTAATACAGTTAATAATTTAGAAAGAAAACTGATAAGAACAAACTTTACTTCTCCGAGTAATATATTGATGAATATTAAGGGGTCTACCCTATTTAAAATTTTCAAAAAATCGATTTTTCTTATTACATTTTTCGAAAGTATACATATTATCCAGAAGTATGATGCTAAAATTTTGTAAAGGTCGGAGCAGTATAATGGTACTTTTGTATGACCTTTACTTTCATAACTATATATATATATATATATGGGGTATTCTTTCTCAACCGGACACCCCCTGCTGCCCAAAATTAGTTTGACTTAAAAAAATCGGGGTTGGGCTTAAAATTTAGCAAATTTTGTCTAGTTTTCAGAACCGTTAGGCGGTTTTTGAAATTCAAGATGGCTAACTAAATATGGCGTCGAGAATCAGGAAAAACATAGATGAACAAATTATTTTTTAAAAATAAATTATAAAAGGGTCAATTTGAATCTTTCCTTTTGAGCCTAAATTCTGTGTTTGCATGGGTACTTTGACGAACCATATGACATATTACAAAATTCAACATGGCGGATCCAATATGGCGCCTGTATGTCAACGATTATGCTCCCAGCAACTAAATTTCCTCAAATCGATTTGGAAATAGTTACTCGCGGGTTCTTGAGGTCGCTGATTAGGATTGTGTCGTCAAAATACCCGAATCCAATATGGCGGATACAATATGGCGGATTTGCTAAAAAAATGTCAGCTTTTAGTGACTGAAATCGACTTAAAAATTATTACACTGCTCTACCGATTGCAGTCCACTGAGTTGTCGTCTTTCTAGAACTTGGGTTCGCATGCAAATTTTCATAAGGGGGGGTGAAGAGGGGAAAGGAAGGCGTCGCCAGCTGGGCACTACCGTAGCTGCAAAGTTTGCAGTACCCTAAGTCAGGTTTCATTGTGGTTTACTCGCGCACAAAGCAACCAATCAGACGCACCTCTTTAAAAGCAACCAATCAACCATTTATGTCATGTGCGACGCATGAGCATCAATGTACGTCACTTTGGAGCCCGCAACTATGACATACGACCGTAATACGACCCTGACTTCTTTACCTGCTAACTTACTCACAAAGTGCTAATGATGAACCGTGGTATGACTACATTTGAGGGAGCAGTGTATTTGTTTGGTCATGCCTCATATATAAGTGTGGTAGTATCATGAGCTCTACTTTTGCGATTTTCAATAATTTCTTCTTACAAAAGAATAAGTGAAGCTCTGTCTCAATGATCTTCAGTTGTTTTTCAAGTGAATATAAGTGAAACTCGGGTTTAGTCGTTTTTTCTGAGAAAATAAGCAAACTTCGGTGTTAGAGATACTCAATTCTTTCTTCACAGGGAACAAGTGAAGAATCCTAATTAGCGAAATAGTTTCAAATCAGTTTGGTATGTCGTAGTTGCGGACTCCACAATGATGTACATTGATGCTCATGTGTCGCACATGATGCAAATGGTTGATTGGTTGCCTTTAAAGTGTTGCGTCTGATTGATTACTTTCCGCGTGAGTGAACCACAATGAAATCTGACTTAGGGTACTGCAAACTTTGCAGCTACGGTAGTGCCCAGCTGGCGACGCCTTCCTTTCCCCTCTTCACCTCCCCTTCTCAAAGTATGCGAGCGAACCCAAGTTCTAGAAAGACGACAACTGAGTGGACTGCAATCAGTAGAGCAGTGTAATCATTTTTAAGTCGATTTCAGTTACTAAAAGTTGACATTTTTTTAGCAAATCCGCCATATAGTATCCACCATATTGGATTCGGGTATTTTGACCACACAATCCTAATCAGCGACCTCAAGAACCCGCGAGTAACTATTTCCAAATCGATTTGAGGAAATTTAGTTGCTGGGAGCATAATCGTTGATATATAGCCACAATATTGGATCTGCCATCTTGGATTTCGATATTCTGACTACATAGACGTAATCAGCGACCTCAAAAACCCCCGAATAACTATTTCCGAACCGATTTGAGGAAATTTAGTTGCTGGGAGCATAATCGTTGACATACAGCCGCCATATTGTATCCGCCATGTTGAATTTCGTAATATGTCATATGGTTCGTCAAAGTAACCATGCAAACACAGAATTTAGTCCAAAAGGAATATTTCAAATCGATCCTTTTATAATTTATTTTAAAATAATAATTTGTTCATCTATGTTTTCCCTGATTCTCGATGCCATATTTAGTCAGCCATCTTCAATTTCAAAGACCGTCCAAAGGTTCGGAAAACTGGACAAAATTTTGTAAATTTTAAGCCCAAACCCGATTTTTTTAAGTCAAACCAATATTGGGCAGCAGAGGGTGTCCGATTGAGAAAGATTGCGCCATATATTTTTCCTTTAAATCTTGTACTCACAATTGGAAGATAATAATCTTCATGTTTGGTACATCTTTGTATCAGAAATTTAAATGAAAATGTTCGATACGTGCAAACGTTTGCTCTGGTAATAAACATTTTCTAGTGTCATTTACCACTTATAACTCTATGACTAATCATTGCTTTAAAAATGCGAGCGATGCGCATATATTATACGAGCATAAACATTCGTTATCATCGCAAATTCTAATAGTATAGCACAAACGCGAAATATTATTACGATGATGAATAACACTGTATCACAAAATGGACAAAATGTGTGTATTTTTTAAAAGAAATATATTTTCTGGGATTTCCACTCGACGAAAGATCAACGAAATTTCCGTCAATTTTTCATAGATTATAAAATTCAGTTTTCAAATATTCCCTTCCTCTCTTTTATAAAACGAGATTAGGCCGCGCGCTTGAGTGCGCGTGTTTCGTCTATAAAAACTGAAATGACAATTTAAATTCGCGCGCCATATGAATTGACCAATAAGGTTAGCGCACTACGCATGAAGTTAACTGAAACGTAACGCGAAATGTGGCACGCAATGTGAAGTTGTCTGAAATCTGTCTTTTTTAGAAAAGGAAAAAGAGTTGTAAATGCCTACAAATGTCTAAGTGACGAAGACTTTTCACCATATACGTTCTTGATCCTTTCAAGGATTAAAAAAAAAATTCTTTAAAAAGGATAGTATAAAGCAACAATGAAACAAGCTACCGAAACATCAAGGACAAATCCACGATATATATGTCATAAAACGTTCATGCGCATTTGATAGCATTTGTCATATTGATAGCTTGGCACTTTTTAATAATAAAATTTATGAACAAGCTTTATATCATCTCGATGGCAGGATTTTTAAATGTGTTAAACTTTTCTTTTCTCCAGGGTTTGAAAGTTCCAGTTTATAAACAACGTGCAATAACTGTACAGGATGTCGACATACTCTCCATGCTAACAGTTGAACATTGGAAGATTAACAACGAAAAAGTTATTATTAAAAATATTGATGCATCTTGTTACATATGTAGCTTAGCATCAATCCTTTTTTATACAGCACCAAATTGCAGTATCCGTGAAGAATATGAAAAGTACAAAACAAAGAGGCATGAAACTGTAGTCCTGTTGGAACCAAATCTCTTCGCATTAGAAAATAATGGACTCGTTAATTAGACTGCGGCTAAGAAAACTCATTTATTGTGGATCAATATTAAAAATTCAAATTCAGTATGGATCACAATTATTAATATCAGTTGCCTTAGGGGCATATTGCCTTCGTTCGCTTTGGAAATCGCTGGATAGCATGAAAAGATATTATGAATCGAAATTTATGGACTGTATTTAAAAATTCAAGCATATACATGCGCAGTATACCAAAGCGCAACTGTGGACGGCATATTTCAATTAATATGGAGGAATTTTCTTAGCTTATTTTCATGTGTATGTGTTTCTCTGTAACTAAAAATGTAAAGAAGTTCACGTATTTCCGAAGATTGAAGGTAGAAGCTTTTACTAATTTAGCCTATGTTCCAAGAAATTATATGAACGTGTATTTGAATTTTCAAACATAAATTTCTAACAGTGAAAATAACAACCAGGTGCAGGAAATAACAGTGTAATAGTTGATCCACAGATTCTTTTCTTTATTACGAAATAAAATAGTTTTAATTACTAAACAGGTATAATTAGTTTACATCGGATTAGTATTCATTATTATACATAATCCTACTGAGAGGACTTAAGATTAAAAGATGCCTTATGTACACTGAGTTATATGTACCGTTATATGAACCGTTGTTCAAAAATATAAATAAAGTTTATTTTTACAATTTGAGTTTTAATTATTTGTGAACTATTGAAAAGTGATTGAATTTCTCGAGCAAAACTCACACGGAGAGAAATAAGAAGGTTTGAAACGATGGAAATATCCCACTGCTTAAAACCTTGAAAAAATCAAAGTTTTAAAGGAGAAATTCATGATTCAAAAGCATTGAATGTGTTCATGCTCGAAACACACGGTACTCATAGTTTTGCAGTATGAACATCATCCTTCAAAGGCATGAGTAGCACAGGCCAGAACCGTGGAATAGCTCATCGTCCAAAGCCAAGAGTTTCCCCCTCCATGTATAGTATACTATAGCTATAGCGGCTATAGCGTTCCGTCTTGCAGAACATGGAGGGGGAGGGGCATATAGTAAAATATTAATTTTTCAAAATTATAAATAAATCATAACTTTCTTATAACGTCTGCTTTAAATTTGAATTACTTGAGAAATTATAGTCGAAGAGTCAATTTCTCTAAAATCAGAAAACTACATAAAACTTGTGAAATTAAATATTTTGGTAATCACTTGTAAGAAATTCAACTTGGTATATTATAGAGGCATAACTATGCAAAATTTCATCAATTTAACTGTACACGTTCTCAAGATATTGCAGGCTCGTTAAAAGCATGACACACACACATACATAAAAACACATACACACAGTTTGTAAAAAAAAGAACACAAGAATTGACAATAATTCAACCTCGATTGAAAATAATTCTAAGAAATTCAAATGAATGCTCAATTTAAGAAGAATTAAAATAATTCACAAAAATACAAGATTTTCAAAAAATTCGTGAAAAATTGCGGCATAAGTGCGGACAAATATTATAAATTATCATTGAAAATGTTGAATTTGATTGAATTCGCCTTGATTTGTTTAATATTCTGTTGATTTCTTTACAATATAATTCTTTTTAGATTCTTTTGACTACTACTCTTTCTATTCTTTTTGGTATATTCTGCTAACCTATTTTAAATTTCTTTGAATTTCTTCTGAATTCTGAATTTAATAGCTATTTACTTAACAAGACACGAAAGGAGGCAATTATCGGACGAGCGTGAGGCTGGCGTCACGAGCGGAAGGCGAGTGATGCCATCACACGAGTCGATAATTGCCTGCTTCGCGACGTGTGAAGTACAAAGCTTTTCATGACCACTGTAACGAATTCGATTTTCGAAACAATAGTGCGAATTTGCCCTAGTGTGCTAGTACCGCCAGAATGGCGGGGAATAACGTGGCTGAACCCTCGTAAGCTTATTCAGGAAATACTCTCTCTCCTCTCCTCTCCCTCCTATCTCTCCAATCGTATTCTATCCTAACGTATCTTATTCTATCTTATCCTATGGTATCCTATTATATTGTATCCTATCCAATCGTATCCTATCCTGGCTTGATACGATAGGATAGGATACGACAGGATACGATATGATTGAACAGAATACAAAAGAATACTATAGGATAGGGATAGGATAGATTACGATAGGATTAAATGAAATACAGTAGGATATGATACTATATAATGTGATACGATACGATATGATTCGATAGGATAGAATACAATAGAATGGGATACAGTAGGATAGGATAGATAGGATACAATAAAATACGATAGGATAAAATACGACAGCATATAATAGAATACAATAGAATACGATTGGATAGGATACGGTAGGATGTGATAGTATACGATATCATACGATTGGATAGAAAACAATAGAATAGGATACAACAGGATATGATACGATAGGATAAAACATGACAGGATATGATAGGATAAGAGTGAGGGGGAGAGAGAAAACCTCCGGGTGATTTATTTACGTATTTTTACTTTCTGTCCTATTTTACTTTCTGTACTACTTTTGCAGTACTTTCGTTCCTGTACTGTAAATGGCTCCCTTCGAGACGCTTAACAGACACCGAAAATCGATGTTCCGTTACACGTGTCATGAAAATTTGATTAACTGTGACTTGTTTTTGTTTTAATTTTAGGAAAAATGCTTCATGTTAGTTGTAATTAAGTTTATCTTGTTAACGTATTTTCAGTTTCACTTTAATTCGAATAGAGAATCGGGGAGAGATAGCTATTAGTAATACTAAATTATGTATATATATATATTTTTCTTGCAACAAGGAGCTAATTTATAAATCCTCAAGTTATAATATGTAACTGAACTACCATATGCTTGTCGTGTACATGGACGTATGTTGCATTTGAAATTACAAACGTATTATGTGTATAGTCTTTATTCTTTTGCACTCATGTACGCAACTTTATTATATCGCCTTTTCATCAGAGTTACGCCTCTTCATTCCATGAGTGATTCATGTCACATTAGCGATTAATTCTTCCTTACAGGAAGTGTCCGGCGTCCATTTTTCATATCGTATAATTAATAATGAATGTTATTATTGAAAATATTGTGAACAATCTTTCTATATTTAAATTATAATCAAGTGAGTGTGATTCATTAATCGGATTTTTTTTCGTCACGATTCATTACATTCATACGTTTATTTACATTGCCTTTGCTATAGGTTGAGAAAGTGGTTTTTCCCATTCAAAGAGTTGTAGATAGTGCATAATGTATAAGCAATAATATAAAAAGCAGCTGGATTTCTATTTATAGAAATCCAGATGCTTTTTAATCACTGGGACAAGTTCGCTCTTTTTGAAGACAGTTAAAAATTCAACTGGTTTATTCCAACGTTCTTTCTCGAGTGCATCGTATCGCATCACATCACTGATAAATTTTTCAAACCACTTGGATCCATAAAAAATAGATATACAATTAAATTAAGAAGTTCACAACATAAATTACACATTAAACTAGTTGTGAAGTTGTTCATTGAATGAGCACTGAACTTTCAAATTTTTTACATTCTCATCAAAGAAGGTATTAAATTTGTGTAAAATTTGATCCCCCTAGTTTTTGTCAAATTTCCACGTTTTGGGACCCCCTGAACACGAAAAACATGTTTTTACGAATGTGTCTGTCTGTGTGTCTGTAGATTTTTAGTTTGATATACTCTTTGATATACTCTTTTAGTGTCCTAAAATGAAGTTCAAGTTCGTTGGCCAACCATTTTGGATAAAAATTCAAAAAGTTGGAGCATTTTGAAAAATTTTGTAACCACTTTTTTTTAATTTGAAAATTCTAACGACGGATGTTCGTAGTACTCAAAATGTCGAACAATTTTTCTTAATGACTTTTTTGGATAAAAAAAAATTGAAAGACATAATATTTTGAAAATCCAAAAAAATGAAATAAAACTTGAATTAGAAGCCAAACAACGCACGATATGAAAAAAAGTCTAAAGATGAAAAATGTTTCTTTTTGAACACTCTAGAGGATAGGCATAATAACTTTTTGAATTTCCTTAAAAAAATCGAAAATTCAAATTTTGATCCAAATAACGGGAGATGCAGAGAAAATTATGAGGAACATAGTTATTGGTCTTAAAAATATCTACAAGTTTTCTTTTGACCATTTTTCAGTAGTATGAATAGTTTTCCATTTAATCGTGAAAAATTCTTTTAATAATATCAAATATTTTTTACATTCTCAGAGAGAATGTATTAGATTTGTGTAAAATTTGACCCCCCCAGTTTTCATCAAATGTCCACGTTTTGGGACCCCCTGAACTAGAAAAACATGTTTTTACGAATGTGTCTGTCTGTAGATTTTAGTTTGTTAGCACGATAACTGTCGAAAGAATTGACCGATTGGACTGTCCTTTGGTATACTCTTTTAGTGTCCTAAAAATTCAAAAAGTTGGAGAATTTGAAAATTTTTGAAACCACTTTTTTTTTAATTTACAAATTCTATGCACATATGTTCGTATTACTCAAAAATTCGAACAATTTTTTCTAATAAATTTTTTGGATAAAAAAAATTTGAAAGACTTATAACACTTTAAAAATCCAAAACTAGCTGTCAAGTTGTATCAACTTTTGTACTCATTTAAAGAGCACTTTGCTTTCTGTAAGCAAATATGATTTGCTTCCTCATAGAGGAAACATTAAGTATTCTTTACATCAGCATTAAATTTTGATTATTTGAGAAGTTATATTCAAAAAATTTATTTTCGAAAATTCCAATAAAACATAACTTTCTTATTTTTCAATGAAATGAATTAATCTTAAAGGACAATCGATTCGTCTAAACACAAAGAATCTTTAGTTTCCTTACGTCAACTCAAAATTTTGATTATTTGAAAACACAGAGCGAAAAATTAACTTTCAAAATTATAAATAAACATAACTTCCTTATTTTTTAATGAAATGCATTAATCATATAGGTCAATCGATTCTTCTCGATGAAAGGAATCTTCATTTCCCTTACACCAGCTTTAAATTTTCAATATTTGATAAGTTGTAGTGGAAAAATGAATTTTATGAAAATTATAAAAGTACATAAATCTTGTAAAATTAAATATTTTGTTAAACCCTTATAAGAAATTCAACTAGGTATATAGTGGTATAACTATGCAAAATTCCATCAATTTATCTCTACGAGTTTTCATGAAATTGCTGGATCGTGACACACATACATCCGGACATTTTTTCAGATCATCATATTAGATATATTGCCCTTGAAACACTTGAAATATGTTCAAATAAACCTTTTTTAGGAAACTGGATTTTGTCACCACACTACAAAGCTTCCTCTATGAGGAAGCAAAAATGAAAGAAAACTTAACTTAGAAGCCAAACAACGCACGATATGAAGAAAAGTCTAAAGATGAAAAATGTTTCTTTTTGAGCACCTTATAGGATAAGCATAACAACTTTTTGAATTTCCCGAAAAAATCGAAAATTTAAATTTTGAGCCAAATAACGCGAGATGCAGAGAAAATGATAAAGAACATAGTTATTGGTCTTGAAAAGATCTACAAGTTCTCCTTTGGCCAATTTTCAATAGGATAAGTAGTTTTTGTTTTAATCATGAAAAATATTGTTAAATAGAGCCGAGCGCGAAGCACGAGTGCCCTGATGAGAATGTGCTCCTTAAGGTCGATAGAACCTTAAGGCTGATGGAATTTGAAAATTTCTCATGTAGAAAAACTCAGATCCCAGGGGCGCAACAATAACGGGGTTAAGACACCCAGACAGTAATTCGAGTATACCTACTTGCAATATGCATGGATGTCGAAATTATTAGAAGGATAATACAATTCCACAATAAATGCACTTTTTGAGAGGTTTTAATCTGTTCTTTTTCTTTTTTTATTGATTTTTAATGTGTAGGGTGGCTGCGACAGTGGCACACTGCGCGCGCAGCACGTGTTGGCTTCCTGCTAGAGAAATTCTCCCATTGGTCAATTTAATTTGATTTTGAATCGCGCGCCAGATTACAGTCAATTGCAAAATATCTCTAGCAGGAATCAATATTTAGTTTCTTCCATCATGGAAGTCAAAATGTCCGCCGTTTCTGACAGGAAATAAATACACGCTATTTTGGGACTATAAAAGTGAGTATTCGACAACCTTATTATCAAGCGCCCCTTATTCATTTCTTCTCTCTATTTTTTTCTATCTAAAACCTATACATTTTCCCTCTTTTGCCTTTGGCTGGAAAAATTCAAGTCCACATGATAGCTTTATTTCTTTCCACAGAATTTGACACTTTGTTGACAGTTTTTACTTTCAGATTCCATCGCCCTTAAGTTAATTTACGGGTCAATCGATTCCATTCGACGTAAGGAATATTTATTTTCCTTACATCAGTTTTGAATTACGATAATTTATAAAATTATAGTAGAAAAATTAATTTTTCAAAATTAAAATTATAATTAACAATAAAAACAGGGTGTCTATTATTTTACATGTGGGAAGTGGATTTCCGATTTGAAAGAACATTTCCGAATAATGAATCTAAATATTTTTATTTGAAACTTATGTTAAATTTCTTGAAATCTTTTGAATTATTTTCAAATCCTTTAAACAGAAACATTAAAATCCCTATATTTCCTTATCATTACGTATCAACATGTGATTACATTTTGTTTCTTTTTATTTTTTTTGCCAATTTAAGAAGCTTTGTTTTAGAAAATTATTATAATAAATCTACTATTAGAGATAAAATTATATTTTATAATGTGTGGAATTATTTTGTCCGCTTGGACGTCCACACTTCATATGGTTTAACGGTTCTCATTTCGTTGTTCATTTAATAAGAACAGACTCTAATGTATGTAAAATTTCGTTTTTCAGTTAATTACATTTTACGTTCATTTAATTCTTAGTTTCCACTTCTTATAATTATTCTTATTTATAAACACGTATTGAAATTTTACTAAAATCCAGAAACTCTTTTGTAACTTATTTCTTATCTTTTTATTTAAAAAATCACTTTTTCACCTTTTTTTATGAAAATAAATACTTGCTGTATTGATTTATTTTTTACTGATTCTCAACTGTCCCACTTTTTTTCTTACTTAAAATTGAAATTCGTAAGAGGAACCTTACATTTATAAGCGAAAAAAATGCGGGAAATGCCTGATAACTTTTTTATTTTTGAATAAAATTTATAAAATGATGTATATAAATATATAATATTTAAAGAAAAAACCTATATATTTTTGGAGTTTGAATATTGGCATTGCAATAAAAAGCTTATTTATCTACGAGGAAGCAAAATGAGAACTTAAAACTCTCTTGTAGGCGAATTTTTAATAAAATAAAAATTTTTGTTGATAAAGGAGTAAAGTTGCTGAAGTCAGGAAAAATACACCGAAGAACGTGGTATGAGAGGACACTTATCAATGTTTATCTAAATGATATGCGTTACGAATGTTGACCCTGGATTGCGTAAATAAGTTATAGCCCACCTGATATTATATATATCTGATATTATATATATAACATAGGATTCACAATTTATTTTCATTAATAAAATAAAAAACGTGTAAAAAAACGTGAAACTAAAGCTTTGCAGGTGTATTTAGACATTTTCTCTTAGGGGTGCTAACGACGAGACCAATTTTTCAAATCGAGTACACACTCTCGCGAAGTAAAACCGCAAATAAAAAAGTATCAGTTTATGGTAATTAGAGAATCGAAAAGTTCGAAAATTTAGAACCAAATTTAGCAAACAAGGGTGTGACGTGATTAGATATTTACTCCAGTTATAATTGCACAATTAGATGAATCGTTAGTCGTTACGTTTTGCATAAATTATTTCTCCTGCCCTTTACAAAGATGTTAGCTAAGAAATATAGCTTGTATAAAAGGAGATGTGGGGTAAAAATGACTTAGTTATTGTTTGCATAATTTATTATGCGGCACTTACTCGTCTCTATAACGGACAAACAAAGGCGTGACAACGAGCACGGGCGCGCATATGTTTCATAATTATTTATCTACCTGCGTGTCGAGAGTAGCTCATCTTGGTTCTTAACAACTCCTCGGTTAGGATGTACTTTTTACTACATAATTTAAACTAGTGCGCCAAAGCGCAATCCATTCCAATAATTTTTTTGAAAAGTTTTGGCGTATAAAAAATTAGTTTTTGATTTCTTAACAGTATTTTTCACGATTAAAACGACAACTATATAGATACGTACGCGTACCCTGTCTAAAGATGGTCAATGGAGAATTTTTACATATATTTTTAAAATATTTTATTTATTAACAACTCTTAGAGGAGTTGAATAATTTTGAGTATGGCACACCTGCAGATTGTTCTTGTAAACTAAAACATGTACTCTGTTAATAAATAGTGGGATCTGAGTGCTCTGAATAGAAGTAGAAAATAGTTTCGTGTTTTTATATGCGTTTATTGAGGCGTACGTGAGTTACAAAAATATAAAAGTGACTACCCTTGAGTTTATCTTAGGTATATCTTTAATGCATAATATACAAACCAATCTGTGGAGCTTGAGAAATTAAAAATTTTGTTAAAATACAACTTCAATTTAAAGAAATTTATTCAATTATCATTTATTCCAGTTCCTTTGGGGGCATGGAATGGCTCAAGACTTCTTCTCGTTATATCTAAACGAAGTTACGTAGGCGCAAGCGCCTAGCTGATTCAGCTGTCTTCTGTCTCAATCAATACTTTATTAAATAAATAAATTAATTTTAATATTTAAATTCACTATAATTTTCAAGATTTCGATGAGTATCAGAGCAATTTCTAGAATTTTAAAAGGTATCAATGGATTTCATGGGATCTCGCGATCATTTTGAAAATATTTTAACGTGTTTTATAGCATTAAAACAAAACAGTGTTTCCCGTGCAGAAATCTTGATGTGGGCCTAGTAGGATTCTGGTCAGTTTCCCCTACTTCTGATGTGGTTCTGGTCAGTAAAACTGGTTAGAACCCGACAAGGGTGTAACGGTTGGACTCGCGAATACCCTATATAGGGGAAACTAGTCAGGGCCTTGTCAGTTTTTCTAGTGAATGCCTTTTTAAAAAAACTATAATAAATTATAAATAAAAATTACCTGCTTTTATGAAAATGTAATTTTATTATGTCAAAAC
>UCOK01018895.1:0-108290 GCA_900474325.1 Synergus umbraculus
AAGGATAGTAGCTGTGGCGAAGAATTCGTGAAGGTGGTGTTGCGAATGATGAAATCGAATCAGTGGATGCGTAGGTGGTTGATACGTCTGTGCCTGCTCGCTCGTGACCGCAAAAGCTCAGAAATTTACAAAAAAAATAAAAAAATAAAATAAATCAACCTTAAAAATATCTTACTAACAAACAAAATTCGAAATTCAAATTATAAAATAAAATAAAGAATAGAATAAATAAAATAAAATTAAAAACAGTTAGGAGTGCCGAATTGTACTCAAAATGAGAGCACTCAAGTCTTTATTTCAATAAAATTTTCTATTTTATAAAATTTTGTGATTTGCAGAAATCTGCAACATCACAGAGGTTTCTAGGAATTTAAAGGGATTACAAAAGGTTTGTATAATATTTAAAAGATTTTGTGGAATTTTAAAGGATTTTAAGAAACTTGGAAGAGTTTTCAGAAATTTAAAGGGATTATAAATATTCTCATGGAATTTTAAAGGATTTTAAAAGGTTTCTAAGAATTTTAAGAGATCTTTACGTATTTTTAGAGATTTTAAAGTTTTTCGTGGAATTCGTAAAAATTTAAAGAAATTTTAACATTTTTAAAATTTTTCTAAGAAATTTAAATATTCCTTGTGGAATTAAAAAAAATTTCAAAAATTATTTTTGATTTTTAAAGGATTTTAATTTGAAGTGATTTCGTGGAATTTTAAGATGTTTTTATGAATTTCAATGAATTTTAAGAGATTTCCAAGATTGTTATTTAAGAGATTTTTACAAATTTAAAGTGATTTTGGAGAAATTTCAATAGTATTATTATTGAAAATTTGTACGCATTTTTAATACTTTTTTGTCACGGAAATTTGTCTGAAAGTCAGGGAAATTGAATAATTGAATCTTGTGGCCATCCTGCTTTTTTGTATGTTTTTCACTCATCATAATCTTCAGTGAAATTAAGCATTCGAATGTTCGATAAGAGAATGACATTTACAATTAATCGCCTCCACCCATTAGCTGAAAACCCCCCCAAGGGAGCTTTTTTATCTCCAACAGCTAGAACACTCTCGCTAACCGATAAAAAAATTCTAATAAAGTTTGCACGTGTTAATGTCGCGCCCAGGAAAAGAATCTGGGCATTTACATGATCCTGCTAAAACCTTACGGATTAATGGTTATGCTCGCGGGCAATTAATTAGCATTGCAGAGAAAAGGGATTACCAAGGTCTTGGCATCCAGTTAGGTAGATATAAGTACTGAAGGAGCGGAAAGTTTAAGCGGGTAGAATAATTGAGGAGGCCAAGTTTTACAATTTCTTTTGACGCAACTTTCTTAGCTGGAATTTTTCTTCCGGACTTTTAACGAAGAAAAAACAAGCAAAATCAACTGTGTATCTGCACTCAACTGCTTTTCAGGATTTAGAGATAGGAAGAATTTGCTTTTATTTAATAATTATCTGCAATCATAATCATAATCATTCTTCCAACTTCTAAATGAAGGATTCTTGTTGAACAATTCAATTCTTTGGTTGGTATCATCTTTATTCGTTCGAATTTGAGAACTTTTGCATTTTTATTGGAATATGTCAGGACGGACTGAAAGATGTGCAACAGATCGAAGTCTGGCAAAGAATTTCGTCTGCGACGAGGTCTGCGATGACGACTGTTTCCATGGAGCTAACCAATTTATGGGTTGAACGTACGTTCATGGAACATAACCGTTCACGGTCGTTACGTGATCATAGTTGATAGACCAGCACGTACACAGAATGATGCTAACCAACAGAGGCAAGTTCTTCCGGGTTTGTGTTTGCTTAGGTCGATGCGCAGCAACTTTGCCTATATTGATCAACTCTCTATTCTGTTATGTCCCTGTTTCTGACAAGAATGCAGCTTTTTACAAAAATGGACAATCCTTTGTCCATCAATTCTCAAAAAACACTCACTGAACCGATATACCACCTTAATTAACTTTCTTTCATGTGCAGAGTGGCCGCATGTCAGGGAAGTCGGGGAAATCAGGGAAATGTTAGGGAAAAAAAATTTGTCAGGGAAAATAGAAATTGATATTTATGCTGTGTTATTTTTGTCGTATTGCACATATAAATTTTATATTTTATTTAACAGATTTTAGAAACTTTCCAAGGATTTCAAAGGACTATAAAGAATTTCCAGGCATTCTTTGAAATTCTTTGGGTTTCTAATGATTTCAAGAGATTTTCAATAACTTTAAAAGGTTTTAGGAGGTTTCTAGGAATTTAAAGGGATTACGAAAGACTTGTATAATATTTAAAAGAGTTTGTGGAATTTTACAAAATTTTAAGAGATTTTTACGTATTTCAAGGGATTTAAAAGTTTTTCATGGAATTTTAAAGGATTTTAAGAATTTTAAGAAATTTTGATTTTTTTAAAGTGATTTTAAGGGATTTGATTGAAATTTTAAAGAACCTCACCAGATTTTTATAATTTATGAAAGATTTTGTAATATTTTATGGAATGTCAAGAGGTTTTCAAGAATTTTAAGAGATCTTTACGTATTTTTAGAGATTTTAAAGTTTTTCGTGGAATTCGTAAAAATTTAAAGAAATTTTGACATTTTTAAAATGTTTCTAAGAAATTTAAATATTCCTTGTGGAATTAACAAAAATTTCAAAAATTATTTTTGATTTTTAAAGGATTTTGTGAGGTTTTTGTGTCCAAGAATTTTTATT
The DNA here is from genome assembly GCA_900474325.1 of Synergus umbraculus. NCBI lineage: Eukaryota > Metazoa > Arthropoda > Insecta > Hymenoptera > Cynipidae > Synergus > Synergus umbraculus. The sequence goes on from UCOK01018895.1 coordinate 2,706, forward strand.
TACAAATTTTAATGTATTTTAATTTGAAGTGATTTCCTGGAATTTTAAGATGTTTTTATGAATCTCAATGAATTTTAAGAGATTTCCAAGATTGTTATTTGAGAGATTTTTACAAATTTAAAGTGATTTTGGAGAAATTTCAATAGTATTATTATTGAAAATTTGTACGCATTTTTAATACTTTTTTGTCACGGAAATTTGTCTGAAAGTCAGGGAAAAGTCAGGGAAATGTCAGGGAAATTGAATAATTGAATCTTGTGGCCACCCTGATGTGTTTCATTGAAATGAACGAAGCTCCTTTAAAAACAAAGACAATCTCCTTCTAAAACAAAGTAAATAATTTGTACTATTCTCGTGTTATCTTTTGGAACACCTCACAGGCGACTTGATGACTTCTCTTTCTAAACTCGACGTCCTTTAATGAACTTGGAAGTTGGAAGTATTTTCGAGGACTTCCAACTATTTCCAAACAAACGTGCACATCCTGCAATCCTCTCTTTCCCCCCTTTCGTGTTTCCCATGAGCGACCCGGGAGTTAAGAAAACCACGAAATTCCCGTGTTCCTCTTCGCTAAATTCTAAAAGGAATTCCCGAATCGTCAATGGCCACAGTCATTTCCATAACCCTTGCGCATCGGATATATCCGTGTTCGTAGTTTCGCATAGTATTATATACAATGTAAAGCGAAATCCAGACTCAAGAATCACCTCTTCTTTTTTCCCAGAGGGCGCAGTGCTGCCCGCTTAGGGTCCATCTGTGGCATCTCGTTTACGAGATTGCGGGGAATGTAACACGTTCGAGAATATAGCACAGTAGTCGAATGGAATTTAGATGAGCTCGCCATTGGTGGATTAGCAATTTTATTACAGATAACTCGCTCTCTGCTCCACCAATTTCGACATGTACATCAAGCGTGTGAATGCGAACCGCGTGCCAAATTTACCAATGAAAGTCAAGCCAGAAAAAAAAGAATTTCACTGATGATCGGTGCCTAGATAGAAAAAAAAAACCTTTGACACGTGTCGGCTCGAAAAAGCGACGCTGCAAGTATAACTTTCGACTCCATCCCACGAAACGATTTGGCAGATTGTCAAACGGATGCAAAAAACGCGAATGATAAAGGAAAGTAGTTTTTATTACACTGCGTGAACCAGAGGGTTTTGAAATCGTCAATAGAGGAAAACATTCTTGAAGACCTTATGTAACTAAAGATGATTTTGAAAAATTCAATAATTTTGTTTGAATTAATGGATTTTTGATGGGGATTTTCTGTTAGAAAAGGTCATTGTAAAATATCGGATTAAAATTGGTCTTTTAAGCTATGTTATATTTTTAAATATTTTATCATAGTAATTTACAATACCTGATAAACAAATGACTGCTGAGGGTATATATATATTGCTATTTCAGTTAAATCTTTATTTAATTCTACAATATTGAACTCTCTTAACTTGAATCAGTGAAATTTAACTGATTACCAGTCAAATTCCACTGATTTGCAGTGACTCTTTTCTCACTTTTCTCACAAAAATCTTACAAGATCTTTTAAAAATCAAAAATAACTTTTGAAATTTTTTGAAAATTCCTTGAGAAATATAAAAATTCCTTAAAATCATTTAAATGACAAAATGTCTTAACATTTTCACAAGCTTCTTAAAATCCTTTATAATTTAATGAAAAACTGTAAAATATGTAAAGATCTCTTACAATTTTTTGTTAAAATTCCTTAAAATTAAACAGAATCTTTTAAAAATCATAAAAATCTTGTGAAATTCTGCAAAATTTCATGAAGTCCTTTAAAATCCCACTAAATCTTTTAATTATTATACAAATATCTTGAATTGCCTTTAAAGTCCTCTTAAAATCCGTTAAATTATTGAAAATCTCTTGAAATCATTAGAAACCTAGAGAATGTCAAAGAACGTCTGAAAATTCTTTAAAATCCTTCTCTCTAAACTTGAATCAGTGAAATTTAACTGATTACCAGTCAAATTCCACTGATTTGCAGTGACTCTTTTCTCACGATTTTAATCAGTGAAAAATCTACTGGAAATCAGTGAAAAGTCACTGAAATTTTTAGTAGTTTAGTGAAGATGACTGAAAATTTCAGTGACTTTTGACTGATTCTCAGTGAACTTTCACTTTTGTTTGAATCAAACAAAATTATTTTGAATTATTTTAATTTAAAGAAACTGTTTGTTTAATTCAAAAAAAATTTCTTTGGAGCAAAGAAATGTTTCTTTGACCGTATATCAATACTATGATTTCTTTGATTCAAATAAAGTTTCTTTCATTCGAGGAAACTGTTTTCTGGGTGTGGAATTTGACTGATTCAGTTTTAGAGAGAAAGAATATCCTAAGAATTGCCTTAGCAATTTCATTAAAAGTGATAGTTTACCTAAATTGTTTAAATGATGCTAGTTCACAGATTTTCGTGATTCTCTTTTCAAAATTCCATTCGTCAGTGAAAAGTCACTGAATTTTTCGGTAATCGTCACTATATTACTGAAAATTTCAATATTGCTTCCTCATAGAGGAAGCTTTGTATTCCACTGATTTCCAGTAAATTTTTCACTAATTAAAATCATTGATTCAAGTTTAGAGAGTATATACTAGCAGACTGAGATATCTGGACATTCTAATTTGCGAATGTTGTGTATTTGGCAAATATAATAGAGCTTCATCAAACTTAATTAAACATCAGTCATGCAATTAGTGATTTAACATAGATTACTGAAATTGAGATACTAAAAATAAAACAAATATTGCAATACAGTTTTGAGGATGTAATCGGTTAGTCAACAATCATTCTACTCGTGACATCGGTTTTTTAACTGTCGTAATTATCATTGTTTGATTTAAAACAATATTTGTTCAGGAATATTTCAATGTAAAAACATATTAAGCCCTGGACCTTGTTTACTGTCTTTTTAAAAATTATTTTAGATAATATTTCTTGCAACTATTCTTTGCCCTAAAAACCTCGTAAAGATAGGATATTTTTCCTTCTTATGGCTTTTTCTATTTTCTATTAAAGTTGAAATCCAGATATGCAGCCTAAATCTAAATACGCAGCCCAAAATATATCTGTATGATAAGGTTGAAAATCTACATGATGGACTTTAATACCCCGATAACATCTGGTTTTCTACATAAAGGTATCATAGAGGAAACTATTGACGCATTAGAATCGATCGTGAATCATCGCATTTCCATGCTGTGAAAAAGGCTAGATATGCGTAATGGCAGTATCATGGTATATCCACAGCGAAATTCGAGGGTTTCTCTTATCCAGGAGTTGGGGTGAAAATGGAAGGGCGATACGAGGGTGGCGAATGTTTTTGGCATGATTTGTAGCATGAATACGCGCCAATGGATGACTTGTTACGTTTACAATTCTTTACGAGTCGATTTAGGGCAAAATGACTCTGAAGCTCGTGTGCAATATCACTTGCATCTATAAAACCCAACGCCCTTTTAAATATTCAAACTTTCGATACTCCACCTTCCAATTTTTTACATCTCACCCGGAACAATATGCACATGAGTTGCATTGTCACATAAAAAAATGTGTCAGAGCTATATTTTTGAAATTCTGTAAAATTTTATGCTTGACCGTTAGCAGTAAATATTTATGTGCACTGCAACGCTAAAGCAAAAATAGATGTCTTTCAGCATCAGAGAATATCCTTTTTTTCAAATTCACGCCGTCAATATTTCAAGAGAGTTTTGTGTAAAAGTAAAATAAAATAAAAGTCAAATTTAAACTGGTTTTTCATTTTGGGGTCGAAATTCGCCTGCAGCTATAAAAGAGAAAAGTTTAGTTCTGCATATATTGTTTTTTTGCATTCCTCATTTTTGCATAAGGAGCATCCTGTACACAAATTTACCAGGATTGGATCTTAATGACCTGTTTTGCGATCAAGTAGAACGGCTGCAAAGTCGAAGGTTAATGCTGAATTCAAATTAGGGCTCCTTAGCATCACCTTATCTTTGAGGGGGAGGGGGCGTGAAGATTGAGGGCATTTCGAGATAGTCATCGCATAAAGCGTTTTCAGGGAAGAGCCGAGGTTAAGGCTAGCAGAGTTGCGTCTTTTACGCGAGATAAAAGAATAAAAGCTGGCACAAAGAAGCTTAAAAAGACGGAAGAAAGCAATTTGCATAATTATTGCTCCTCCTTAGACTCAAACTTCTGAGTCTGGACGCGTCAACGACGTAAAAATTACTCTCCTCTCTCCCTTTCTGAATAGTAAAATGTAGACACTCATTCATTTCCCTTTGACTTTATTTTCAATATTAAACGAGTCTCGAGTTTTTCTCTCTTCCATGAGATTCGCTTCTTATTCAGAGTTTACTTTGTATTGACCATCTTTGGTATAAGCTGTACATTGAATTCTGCATTTTAATTCTGTAAATATCATAGAAAATGAAGTCGATTTAATCCTGTTTAATTTCTGAACTCTCTAAACTTGAATCAGTGAAATTTAACTGATTTGCAGTGACTCTTTTCTCACGATTTTAATCAGTGAAAAATCTACTGGAAATCAGTGAAAAGTCACTGAAAATCAGTGGAATTTGACTGATTCAGTTTTAGAGAGAAAGTAATCTCGAACGTCAATTTAATTTAATTTAATTTAATATTTAATTCCTTACGTAAATGTGTAGATCGAGTGACAACGTTTTAATTCAAAACAGTTCCCTTCAGCTCGAAGTGAACACAAAGCAACACAAAATAATTCCACAGCTGTCAAATTCACATCGCTTTTGAATCCAAAGCAATGTCGTTTATGTCCATTTTCGAAATCGTTTTAATTCATTTCAATTCACGCATTTTTAATGGGGGATTAAGGTAAATCTTTTTTTTTATACGACAGTTTACGTGTATACAATAGAGAAGATTAATATCTCGATGAACTCTAAAATCCATGGAAATAACCAACGATTATCTCGCCCTGCGCTCTCCCTTGCCACATAAATAAAAACACAACTGACTGAAACTCCCCTTTGTTTTCTACAAATTTCGGCTAATAAGGGGTTGTTATTCACAAAATACGTGACACTTTTCGGGGTGGTGGGTGGTCCGGAAAATATCATGGCTTATCAATGGGAAGCGAGGGGGTCAAAGTCTTTTATCATCTGTTGTAGTTTCTTTTTAATTTTTTTTTTATCAAGATATCTCTCGCATTATTTATAGAATCTTAAAGGATTTCACGAGATATTTATGGTTTTTAAAATATTTTATGGATTTTTAAGGGATTTTAATAGGTTTTAAAAATTATAAAGCGTTTTTTTTTAGAATTAAAGGATTTTAAAGTTTTTTGTGGAATAAAGGGTTTTAAGGAGCTTGTAAGAATTTTAAGGGATTTTGAGGGATTGTAAATATTGGAATTTTAAAGGATTTTAAAAGGCTTGTAAGAATTGTATTTATAATTATGTTAACTATGTTATTTTTGTCTTCCAGGAAATACATAGCTTTATTTTTAATTTTATTTTTAATGTCTTTAACAGACATTAGAAAATTTCCAGGGATTTCGAAGGATTTTAAAGAATTTTTAAACATTTTTTGAGATTCTCTACACGGAAAATAAAAAGTTTTAAATTAAGCCCGAAAGGACTAGTTTGTGTTACATTTTAAGCCAGTTTGTTTCATTCGGGCTTGATTTAAAACATTTTTTTTTCTGTGTAGGTTTCTATTGATTTCAAAAGATTTTCAATAATTTAAAGGATTTTAAGAGGAATTTAAAGGCATTACAAGAGATTTGTATAATAATTATAATAGATTTAGTGAGATTTTAAAGGACTTCATGAAATTTTAAGAGATTCTTAAGAAAGTTTAGGGAATTCAAAGAATTTAAGGAATTTTAACAACAAATTTTAAGAGATCTTATCATATTTTACATTTTTTCGTGGAATTATAAAGGATTTTAAGAAGCTTGTAAATTTTTTTTAAATTTTGACATTTTTACAATGATTTTAAAGAATTTTAATATTCGTCATGGAATTTAAAAAGATTTCAAAAGATATTTTTGATTTTTAAAAGAATTTTGTGTCCAAAAATTTTAATGCATTTTATGGAATTTTAAAGTTCCTTATTGAATTAAAAGAATTTCACAAGATTTTTATCATTCGTAAAAGATTTTGTGAAATTGTAAAGGATTTCATGGAAATTTAATAGATTTTAAAGAATTTATGAGATATTGTGGGACTTTAAACATTGTAGTTTAATTTTAAGAAATCTATAGTTATTTCTAGGAATTTCGAAAGATTTTATCTAATTTTTTTTGGATTTCAATATAGGTGGAAAGTTTTTCGTGGAATTTAAAGAATTCATGGAATTTTAAAGGATTTCACCAGATTTTTATGATTTTTAGAAGATTCTGAGGAATTATAAGGAATTTTAAGAGATCTTTACATATTTTACAGTTTTTCATGGAATTATAAAGAATTTTAATAAGCTTGTGAAAATGTTAAGAAATTTTGGCATTTAAATGATTTTTATTGAGAGATTCTAATGCATTTCAAAGAATTTATGAAATTTTAATAATTTTAATGAATTTATGAGATTTTAAATATTGTAGTGGAATTTTAAGGAATTTAAAGATCCTTCTGGGAATTTCAAAAGATTTTAACGAATTTAAAAGGATTTCAGTATATGTTTCTAATAATTTTAAGAGATTTTGATGTATTCTAAGGAATTTTAAAGTTCCTCGTGGAATTTGAAGGATTTCAAATGATTTTTGAGGAATTTAAAAAGAATTAGTGAAAATGTAAGGAATTTCATGGAATATTAACAAATTTGAAGGTATTGCATAAAATTTGAAAATATTTCTAGGATTTTCAAAAAACATCGTAGTGGGATAATTCATATATCATTAATTTTATAATTCTTTCGGGAATTATCATGTATAACATTTTTTTCAAAGATAATCTAATAAATACCACAACCTACCACAATAGAGAGGGAGGGGGCAAAAAATCGTTAATAAAAATACCACCCATTTTGTGAATGACCCCTAACACCTTTTTGAACGGTAATAAACTCGAATAAAACAAGCGATTGCTGAATGGAGCCAGTATATTTGAAAGCAGGAGGATTAAGAGTCCATGTATAGAGAATAATCGTAAATTACCATCATATGCGGGCTTAGCGTCAACTTAGATTTAGGCATATGCGTATTCAGTGAGTTCATAGCATATGCGAGAAAATTTACGTTTGAGTAGGCAAACGGTACATCGAGTACTGGAACTATAGTAATCGTAGTTGGCATACAAAATACAAGTATCGTGTTTATGCAAGGGCAGTGTCTACGAGAGAGGGCGGCATCGAAACTTTCTAGGGTTCCTGGAGTGGGAAAACTGGATGATGGAAACAGGGGGGTGGCTGGGGGGGGAGGGGAAATAGGGGGTGAGAGTAGTAAAGCTCATGGCCTCGTGCAGAGCTTTTGCGTGAAGGGCTAAATCGCGTGGGCTGTGACCTCACGATAACGTACACCAGAACGGTCTTACGTTTCTGCAAATATATATAGTGGCAATGCCAAAATGGATTTCTCCCTGTGAAAATCACTCTGGAATGACCAATTATACTCCGGCACGAAACCCTGATTGTCTCGCTCCTTCGGGAACGAATACATCATTCTCTTCATCCATCAGTGATTATATTATTATGCTCAAGTCAATTTTTAGCGTGTCAACGAATTTTTGCATATAATTTATTACCATTTTATCGTTTAATCGTAATTAATTAGAATGACTGGGAAGAATAATAATAAGGAATTTTGAAAGTATTTCTAGAACGGTAATGAGTATTTATTAATTGAAAAATAAATATGTATAATATAGACCTGCATGTGAAATGAATCTCTTGTAAGGGGAGAATGAAAACGGGAATCAGTTTTTCCTTGGGAAAATCTCTTGTCGGCCTCGTACAAAATAAAGGTTTTAATTATTAAGCTGAGAATTGGAAAACAATAAAGGGGATTGAGGAGTGACCTTTTAAAGAGAAGAATATTGCAGAATAATTTGAATGATTCAAGTTTAGAGACAAGGATTTTAAAGAATTGTCAGACATTCTTTGAGATTCTCTAGGTTTCTAATGATTTCAAGAGATTTTCAATAATTTAACGGATTTTAAGAGGACTTTAAAGGCAATTCAAGAGATTTGTATAATAATTAAAAGATTTAGTGGGATTTTAAAGGACTTGATGAAATTATATTATTATGCTGAAGTCAATTTTTAGCGTGTCAACGAATTTTTGCATATAATTTATTACCATTTTAACGTTTAATCGTAATTAATTAGAATGACTGGGAAGAATAATAATAAGGAATTTTGAAAGTATTTCTAGAACGGTAATGAGTATTTATTAATTGAAAAATAAATATGTGTAATATAGATTAATTGTGTAAAGACAAAAGGGGTGATTCGATTCATAATTTTCCTCAATTAGGCGTATAGAAACTTTTTAATTACTGCAAAATGTAACTTTTACTTGAAAATAAAAGCACTCTTGGCAATCATAGCAGACCGTTACTGGAGGGTAATAAACTTTTTAATTCGATAACAAATTACCACGAGAATCCGAGATTCGATTAGAGTCTAGCAAGTTGTTTGAAAGAAAAAATGTCTCCCTCGACGTGGAAACTTTTTATTGGCACTGTTCAGCCCAAAGTGTGATTGTTATGGCCGGTTTCAATTTTCAACTGGCAAGCTCGCATCTTGAATTACGGAAACTCGTGCAGCTATTCATGCCCAGGGGTAATTAAGTTACTTCTTAAGAGTTACTACCGCCCTACCGTGAATAATTCCCTTGGTTTTCGCGTCAGCTTCCAAAGCCGAATTACCTATAATACTTTTGATAAGACGGTCAGAGGGGAAAGAATCTCGCAATTCTGATGCTGAGCTCAGGTATTCAACAATTTCCATGAATTTACACGAGTTATGAGATAAAAAGGGCGAGAATTGAAAACAAAAATCCGGGTATTGCTGCACTCAGAAAAAAGTTTGTTTGAATCAAACAAACGTATCACTGATATAGGGTCAAAGAAAAAATTTGTTTGATTCAAAGAAATTTTCTTTAATATGATGAAATCAATTTTTTTTAATTAAAGAAAATCTCTTTGAATCAAACAAACGTACACTGAGAAACTCTGTGTTAGAAAAATTACTAATTCGATAGCAAGTAGGGGCAAAATCCCAAAATTGAGACATTTTAATACAGAAAATAATAAATTTTACTATTTAAATAGGAAAAATTACTATTGAAATAGTAAAATTTATTATTTTCTGTATTAAAATGTCTCAATTTTGGGATTTTGCCCCTACTTGCTATTGATATTAGTAATTTTTCTAAAATAGAGTTTCTCAGTGTATCACTGATATAGGGTCAAAGAAAAAATTTGTTTGAATTAAACAAAATTTGTTTGATTCAAAGAAATTTTCTTTAATATGATGAAATAAATTTTTTGGAATTAAAGAAAATCTCTTTGAATCAAACAAATTTTGTTAAATTCAAACAAATTTTTTCTTTGACCCTATATCAATGATACGTTTGTTTGATTCAAACAAACTTTTTTCTGAGTGTGTCTCCTTAATTTTAAAACCCCTTTTTTGCAAGAGGCAAATAATTTCTTGTAAATTGAATCCAATTTTCTTTCTTCTACCTTTGAAACAACGAGAAATGTACAGGATGTAAGGATTTAATACAGTCAATTCCGAACCGATTCGATTCTCGCAACTCTTTCTACCTCTGCGATTCTCGCAGAATAAATTCATGAGGGCCCTTTTTATGCTAATAAGATCTCTTTCAGCTCTCTCACATTTCTGATATACCTGCATGTGAATTGAATTTCTTGTAAGGGGAAAATGAAAACGGGAATCAGTTTTTCCTTGGGAAAATCTCTTGTCGGCCTCTCTTACAAAATAAAGGTTTTAATTATTAAGCTGAGAATTGGAAAACAATAAAGGGGATTGAGTTGCGACCTTTTAAAGAGAAGAATATTGCAGAGATATATATCTTAGATATAGAGATTGAATGGAAGAGAGTTAAATTTCGAGATTCGAGACCTTTCTCAGTTCCTTGGGTGCTGTTTCGAACATGCCAAAGGGGTGTAATCGAATCTTCGTCTCTGTGACCTCGGCTCAATTTCACTTCGCTCGTTCGCAAAGCGTTGCACTTGGCTGAATCCTGAAACTGAATTATGTGCAAGCGGGACCAAAATATCGCTACATGAGTCGGTGATTCAAATTTGCTCGGATAGCGAAATTTCCATCGTTCGCATTTCTACGTCTGTTCCCATATAATATAATCTTTTCTAACTAAGTGTTACAATTGTAGAATAGACGAAATTTAAGCGAATTTCTCACTTGACATTTGTTTAATAATAGAAGACTTATTAAATTTATTATAATGTAATATTTCACGAACATAATCAGATTTACATATTGGCAATATTCTCCGCACGAAAAATCTATTTTACCAGACTCGTTTATCGCCAATTTCCTCTTTCCTCTTTACTTCTCGCTTTTCTCGAGATTACTTTTGCCTTAGAGCTATAGACTAAAGACTGAGTCGATCGTCTGGAGGCATATTTTTCAGAATAACTTATTTTCCTGTCATTGTCCCAGCACTGCGTTTCTATTTGCAACTCAATTTACTCAAAAGTATGATGATGTATCTTTTCCTTGCCTCGAGGCATTCATTTACTCTTAAAGGTGTATTCCAAAGGCAAGAAACGTCGAGCCAGACAAATTTTCTTTGCCCTGGGAGAGATGGGCGATGAAATTAAAACTGAATTAGATTTCCGGGAACTTCAGCTTATTTACATTTTCTTTCGCGTCTTAATGGCTTGTGTCAAGAATTTTAAACCTTTAAATGCTCGACTTTTGCGTGAGTTCTTAATTAAAGTTGCTGCTGATTTATGTAGAAATATTAATATTAATATTGTAATAATATTTCTCTATTAGGTGTATAAAAAGATTTTAATTACATATGTCAGGGAAAATGGAAATTTATATTTATTTTAACTATGTTATTTTTGTCTTTAACAGACATCAGAAAATTTCCAGGGATTTCGAACTCTCTAAAACTGAATCAGTCAAATTCCACTGATTTTCAGTGACATCTTTTCTCACGAATTTAATCAGTGAAAATTCACTCAGAATCAGTCAAAAGTCACTGAAATTTTCAGTAATCTTCACTAAACTACTAAAAATTTCAGTGACTTTTCACTGATTTCCAGTAGATTTTTCACTGATTAAAATCGTGAGAAAAGAGTCGCTGCAAATCAGTGGAATTTGAATCGTAATCAGTTAAATTTGACTGATTCAAGTTTAGAGAGAAGGGTTTTAAAGAATTTTCAGACATTCTTTGAGGTTCTCTAGGTTTCTAATGATTTCAAGAGATTTTCAATAATTTAACGGATTTTAAGAAGACTTTAAAGGCAATTCAAGAGATTTGTATAATAATTAAAAGATTTAGTGGGATTTTAAAGAACTCCATGAAATTTTGAGAAATTCTTAAGAAAGTTCAGGAAATTCAAAGAATTTAAGGAATTTTAACGTTCTTCATGAAATTTTGAAGAATTTCATAAAATTTTTATGATTTTTAAAAGATTCTGTTTAATTTTGAGTAATTTTAACAAAAAAATGTAAGAGATCTTTACATATTTTACAGTTTTTCGTGGAATTATAAACGATTTTAAGAAGCTTGTGAAAATGTTAAGAAATTTTGGCATTTAAATGATTCTAAGGAATTTTTATATTCCTCATGGAATTTTCAAAAAACTTCAAAAGTTATTTTTGATTTTTAAAAGATTTTGTAAGATTTTTCTTTCCAAGAATTTTTATTGAGAGACTTTAATGCATTTAAGGAATTCCAAAGTTCTTTATTGAATTTTAAAGAATTTCACGAAATTTTTATGATTATTTGTAAAAGATTTTGTGAAATTGTAAAAGAATTTATGAAATTTTAATAATTTTAATGAATTCATGAGATTTTAAATATTGTAGTAGAATTTTAAGGAATTTCAAAAGATTTTTGCGAATTTAAAAGGATTTCAATATAGGTTTCTAATAATTTTAAGAGATTTTGATGTATTTTATAGAATTTTATAGTTCTTCGTGGAATTTGAAGGTTTTCAAATGATTTTGATAAATTTTAAAAGAATTTGTTAAAATATAAGGGATTTCGCATTCAATTTTAACAAATTTGAAAGGATTTCGTGGAATTTTAAGACGTTTCTAGGAATTTCAAGGAATTTTAAGAGATTTCGAAGATTGTCGTGTTATTTGTAAACGATTTTGTGAAATTGTAAAGAAATTTATGAAATTTTAATAATTTTAATGTACTTATGAGATTTTAAATATTGTAGTGGAATTTTAAGGAATTTAAAGATCTTTCTGGGAATTTCAAAAAATTTTAGCGAATTTAAAAGGATTACAATAGGTTTCTAATAATTGTAAGAGATTTTGATGTATTTTAAGGAAATTTAAAGTTCCTCGCATGGAATTTGAAGGATTTAAAATTATTTTGATAAATTTAAAAAGAATTAGTTAAAATTTAAGGGATTTCTTGGAATGTTAACTAATTTGAAAGGATTTCGTGAAATTTTAAGACGTTTCTAGAAATTTCAAGGAATTTTAAGAGATTTCCAAAACCGTCGTGAATTTTCAAAATTTTTTATAAGAATTGAATCTTGTGGTCACCCTGCTAGTAAAAATTCCTAATCCATAAAAACTTTGACATAAAAACTTCACTATGCGTTGTTTTTCCCTAAATTGCAACGCATTTTCGAAAAAATTGATATAATACATTTCTCTATAGCAAAAAAGTTTCTCTCATAAATATCCATTTCAACCCTTTTTTGTAACAATTAAAGTGCCGATTATTTCGGTTCATTCACACGTATCTCGTGGAAAAAGGGTGTCAATTCTATATGTTAACGAATAATACTTTGACTGTGCGCAGTGTGCAGTGTGCATAGTGCAGAGAGCATGAATTCACATGCAAACAAATACACTTAACAATCTTGTACGCACGCAAAGTGGATATGGTGAGGGGGCGTATTTATGTATGGGCTGCATATATTGTCGCGTTCTCCGCACGCTTTGCGCCCCAATGTGCGTATGGTATGCATGTGCCTGTGAATTCGCGTGCATTTATCGCACGTGTGCGTATATGCGACCACGTATCAGCAGAAGCCAGCATCGTGTATCGATCCGACACCGTTCACATGCTGAGGCCAAGCTGGGATACAAATTTTTGTCACGATTTTCTGGCACGCTTCTTGCTTGTAAAACACATGTACATGATCCCGGTTTATACTATAGCTTCTCGATTTTCAGTCGAGTTTTTTCCTTTTTTCAAAGGACATATCTGAAGATGATACGAGAATTTAAAAAAAAAATATGCAAAAAGCATATTTTTCTGAAGAAGTGCAATATAATTTGAAAATAAAATGATTAATTCGTCTTTCTCACGTCGTTTTGATAACGCAGAAAATTCAGCACTATGTATACTTCATAAACATTATCATTAATACACTGAGAAAGTCTGTGTTAGAAAAATTACTAATATCGGTAGCAAGTAGGGGCAAAATCCCAAAATTGAGACATTTTAATACAGAAAATAATAAATTTTACTATTTTGCTCCTACTTGCTATCGATATTAGTAATTTTTCTAACACAGAGTTTCTCATTGTATATATTTTCTTGCATTTTAAGCAGTTTTGTTATCAGGGACGAAAGTCCTTCGTCTTATCTCATTTGACTATTTCTTAGAATATTTTCTTTTTCCATTTCAGACGGAGCTGTCGCAAAATCTGCAGCAGTTGTCAGAGCGTGCACGTTCTACGACAGAGTTCATTCAAAGGCTCAAAGGAATGACGGATAAAGTGCACGTGAGTATGCGTCTTCGCTTTTTATAATCTATATTCTTCACTGCAACTTTACGTCGACAGAAACCAATTCCTCAAATGCGGCAAAAGTTACGCTTCATGAATTATATCCCTCTACTTTGTATAATTAAAATGAAACATGCGGAATTTCCTTCTTAAAGCTTTTTTTCATCTCTCTAAAACTCAATCAGTCTAATTCCACTGATTCTCAGTGACTCTTTTCTCACGATTTTAATCAGTGAAAATTCACTCAGAATCAGTGAAAAATTACTGAAATTTTCAGTAATCATCACTAAACTACTAAAAATTTCAGTGACTTTTTACTGATTTCCAGTAGATTTTTCACTGATTAAAATCGTGAGAAAAGAGTCGCTGCAAATCAGTGGAATTTGAATGGTAATCAGTTAAATTTGAATGATTCAAGTTTAGAGAGAAGGATTTTAAAGAATTTTCAGACATTCTTTGAGATTCTCTAGGTTTCTAATGATTTCAAGAGATTTTCATGTGAATAGAGTTTCGAACGTTCAAATGAACGAAATATTTTTTTCAAATTATATTTTATCCATAAATATTGTGCCAACTACAAATAACAATCAGGATTACAAGTTTATTTAATTCTTTATTATTTTCAATGTAAATGAATCAATATTTAAAAACTTTTTATAGTTACAAATACAATCAATACAAAAATTTGTTCATTTGAACGTTCAGAACTTTTCAATCATAGATTTTCAATAATTTAAAGGATTTTAAGAGGAATTTAAAGGCAATTCAAGAGATTTGTATAATAATTAAAAGACTTACTGGAATTTTAAAGGACTTCATAAAATTTTGAGAGATTCTTAAGAAACTTTAGGGAATTCAAAGAATTTAAGGAATTTTAACGTTCTTCATGAAATTTTGAAGAATTTCACAAGATTTTTATGATTTTTAAAAGATTCTGTTTAATTTTAAGGAATTTTAACAAAAAATTGTAAGAGATTTTTACATATTTTACAGTTTTTCATGGAATTATAAAGGATTTTAAGAAGCTTGTGAAAATGTTAAGAAATTTTGGCATTTAAATGATTTTAAGGAATTTTTATATTTCTCATGGAATTTTCAAAAGTTATTTTTGATTTTTAAAAGATCTTGTAAGATTTTTGTTTCCAAGAATTTTTATTGAGAGAATTTAATGTATTTCAAGGAATTCCAGAGATCTTTATTGAATTTTAAAGAATTTCACGAAATTTTTATGATTATTTGTAAACGATTTTGTGAAATTGAAAAGGAATTCATGAAATTTTAATAATTTTAATGAATTTATGAGATTTAAAATATTGTATTGGAATTTTAAGGAATTAAAAAATCTTTCTGGGAATTTCAAAAGATTTTAGCGAATTTAAAAGGGTTTAAAAGATTTAATTTAAAAGATTTTGGTTTCCAAGAATTTTTATTGGGAGATTCTAATGCATTTCAAGGAATTCCAAAGTTTTTTATTGAACTTTAACAAAAAATTGTAAGAGATCTTTACATATTTTACAGTTTTTCATGGAATTATAAAGGATTTTAAGGAGCTTGTGAAAATGTTAAGAAATTTTGGCAATTAAATGATTTTAAGGAATTTTTATATTTCTCATGGAATTTTCAAAAAATTTCAAAAGTCTTTTTTGATTTTTAATAAGATTTTTGTGAGAAAAGAGTCACTGCAAATCAGTGGAATTTGACTGGTAATCACTTAAATTTCACTGATTCAAGTTTAGAGAGATAGAGTCAGTAAATTCAGATGGGCAGTTTATATTAATAATTTTAATTAAAAACTATAAAAATCGTGATTCAAGCATCATGGATCTATGACTTTCGATCTCCGTGGGCAAATGAAGTGAAGCTTATTAAGTACGACGTCCCCACAATTTTCAATAGACCCTTTAGCTGCTTATGGTGGCGTGCACATAATCATGGGATAGCATAGGGTAAACTCAGTTTACGTGCAAAATATCGATGCAGCTAATGAGCCGTGAAGTTGTATCAACCAAAAATGGGTTTCGATCGAATACTGTTTTCCAGATTAATATCCTACTGTGGAATAACAAATTCCACACACGCATTACAGGAAGCATTACGCTTTCATCGAGTCTATCGTAATATTGTTTTACCACGAGCACGTTTATTGTTTCAGAAGCTTTACACATGCGCGAATTGTAGGATCGGCCGTTCCACTATATTAATTTCCATTTCAATTAACAATCTCCCCTGTAGCACAATTAATTATTGGCCAAATTTGCTACCAACCTTCCTTCGTTTATTAAAACAGATTTCCCCGCTTTCGTTATTTTCAAAAGCATTTTTTACCCGCTTATCCAACTTTTCAATTTTCTTTTTTATCTAGAGAAATAATTCGATTCATAATTTTTTTTTCCCTCAAAAGCGAATATCAGTTTTTATCCATTTTTTGTTGTCGATTACAAAAAATGATGAAAAATCTGGTCGGTGCCCCTTTGTCAGCGGGCAGTTTTGAAATGCCTTTGACATTAATTACCTCTTTATTGTCAAGTAAAATGGACACTCAACCACGGAGGGAAAATTCATTTTTTTTTTCACCAGTAGCTCATTTTTATTCTCTTTTTTTAACTTCACGCGAAGCTGTACTCACACGTTTTATGGTCCCCCACGAATCGAAGCTTTTGATAAACTCGATATATTGCTCTGACGCAACGCAAGCGTAAAACGATTACAGCAAGTGCCTTTAGAAAGACGCTCAATCGAGACGTTTCCCCTTAATGTTGAAGTTGATTCAAATCTTTTTCAAGCGGAGCTGTTATTTTTATTCCGGCAATATAAGTACAGGAAGAAATTTTTATTGGTCTCGCATTCTTGAAGTTTCGTTAAAACTCATACTTTTTTATGTCTATTGAATGCTTTAATTAGAATTCAAGAAGTTTTCAAACTATTTTGTCTGCGGAAGATCCTTTGTTTCAAAGTCCGAAGTTTTAACTCGGTTTTCCAGGAGTTTGGAAACTTTAAAATTTTCTAAAGTAAATTTTTTTTTATCGTGAAACTCTACTTAAGATGAAGAAAAATATTGATTATTTAACATAGATTTAATTGTTCAAATAATTTCATTACTCTCTTATTTTTAAAATAACAATATTTAAGAAAAATAGAATAGTTGGCGAGTAGCTACTTTTTATATATTCTTTTAAAAAAAAATCCTAGTACTTACTTATAATATATGCGAGATATTCTAAATATTTTTAGAGAGGAATTTCAAGAGGTTTTTAGGAATTTCAAGAAAATTTGACGATTTTTAAATAATTTTTACGACACTCAACAGATTTTTTGGGATTTTAAAAATATTTCTAGCAATTTTAAGAGATTTTGACGATTTTCAAGTGATTTTAAATAATTCTAAAGGTTTTACAATTTTTAAGAATTATATAAAGGGATTTTAAGGAATTTCAAGAGGTTTCTAGGAATGTTTAGAAATTTTCATGAATTTTAACGTGGATTTCAAGAGATTTTAACGAATTTCAAAGACTTTCTAAAACTTTCTGTAAAATTCTAGGGGACGAGCAATGAAACACTTTTTTAAGATAAGATAAAAGAGAATTATAATCAAATTATTACCCAATTAAAAGTTTGGGTTCACATGTCATACTTCTGACATTAAATTAATTGTTTTTCCTTTAATTTCAGGAAGAGTGCATTACTCTAGAGCAGGAAGTGGAGGAAAGGGTCGCCAACCTCGTGAGCATGCTTCAGGCCCGGAAATCAAGACTGATCGAGGCAGCGAGGCAAACCAGAGAAGCCAGGGTGAGAGCTTTGAGGGATCAGGTGACCACATGTGCCACCCACCTGCAGACGACAACAGCCCTTCTCACCTTTTGCATTGAAGCTCTCAAGGAAACTGACAGTGCCGCTTTCCTGCAAATCGGTGGAATGCTTTCTGTCAGGGCTGCCACAGCAGCAGGTTCTTGGGGTGGTGCTGAGGGTGTTCAGGAAATAGCTCGACTTCCTCTCCTCGACCTTACTATCGATGACAAACCCCTACGACGAGCCATCGATCAGCTTACCTTCGTTCAAATGAAACGTGAGTTGAATTCTCCATTTTTGCGATTCCACAACACTTCAAATCTTCAATTCCCTGGCACCTATCGCACTCGTGCTTTTTTTCATTAGAATTTATAGATATTAACACTTGCACCATCACTGCTTCATTTTTAATGCTAATATCACTTTTTAATTTATCACGTTGCAAATTAAAGGGAATATAATATAATAGTTTTAATTTTAAGATAAAATGGTTTATAGGAAGTTAAATATTTCATTAACACTTTTATCTAATTAGTTATAATTAAAGGAAGATTATTAAACCATTTTAAGGTGGTTCATAAAACTCTTGAGAAGTCTTACCCCAA
The DNA here is from genome assembly GCA_900474325.1 of Synergus umbraculus. Lineage (NCBI taxonomy): Eukaryota > Metazoa > Arthropoda > Insecta > Hymenoptera > Cynipidae > Synergus > Synergus umbraculus. Next base: position 20,997 of record UCOK01018895.1, read on the forward strand.
AATATTTCGTTCTAATGATTTATATTATTATTAAAATAAATTCAGTAAGGATGTTGGAGAAATTAATAAATTAAGAAAAAAAAGTAACTCTAGAATTGAGTTGAACTATGCAAAAATATCAATCTACAAGTTGGCTCAAATTAACAAAGTGAAAATGACCAACTTTTCTGCAAATTTGAATTAAGTGACGTTGGACTTGCAAATTTATTCTAACTAATCTTAAGTTACCACAATAGTTCCTTATACATTCTTCAATTCAGTGTTAATAAGTTCCAGAAGAAATTCCCTCTCAATGATCGCTCAAAGATATAAACCAGGTGCCATTTGAAACCCTGAAAAAAACTCGAATAACAAATCTATATTTTTTTCAGCAAAAGGAAGAAATTATTGGGGTAAGAGTGAAAAAGTTTGGATTTTAAGAACCACCTAACAACTCGGTTGTTATAAACAAGCATGGATATTTCGTGTACAATTTGTATTTGTGATTTGACCTTTTTTCGTTTTACATAATTTACATTTTCAGTGTACATTATTTTTTTTGTATTATTTTTTTTTGTGCATGTAAAAATCTTTCTCTACTGAACTCGCTTGTAACGTTGTGTAATTTTGCGGACGCAGCTTCCGAGGGAGAAGACCGATATCCAACCGCAGGTAAATAAAACAAAAAAAAAGTATAAAACAAAATATCAGAGGATAATCGCTTATCCCTATCAGAGAGTTCCAAGAAAGACTCACTTAGCAATTTCCAAGTTTCTGCTCGGGGCGAGTTCTTTAACAATATTTCATCTTTGACTAAACGTTTCAAAAGAGGTTTAATTAGCTACCTGTCTTGGAGTAACTACGCTAACGATCTCGCATTATACCGCTGTCGAGTTCAGCTATATCTTCCCTCGACTTCTTATCGAATTTGCCAGGACTTTCTTTTCAAACAAATGGCCGATTCATGATCAGAGAAAAATTAGCTCCTGAGCGTTTTTTAAAATAGCTTAAGAAGAAAGAGCTAAAAGATAAGAAACGAGATTCCAGTTATTTCCCACATTGTTCAACTTCTGTTCCATCCTTCTCGCATTTCTATAATGCAAAATAAATATTAAACAAATTTTATTTCCAAACTCACAAATTCCTGTAAATTATTGAATGTCTAAAATTGAAAAATGAATTTTTACATTTATACTACTATCCGAAATTATCGACACGCCTGTTTTTTAGTAGTTGCTTAGTTCTCTATTTTTTATAATATTTAATTGACAATTTTTTCTCTAAAATAGTACGAAAGCTAATTCTGCTAATTTGATTAAAATATAAATTTATTAGACACAGAATCTTATTAGCTTTAGTACTATAGTGTAGAAAATTTTGTCAATTAAATATTATAAAAATTAAAGTACTTCTGGATTTATTTTGAATTCAGAAAGGTAACAGTGAGAAATAAGATGCGAGAGATTTTGGGAGAATGTTTTTTTGCTGGTTGTATATCAAGTCGTTATTTCCACGCGAATCCACCTTAATTCCTGTTTTTACCGGAAACGGATTACCCTCTCGCCGGACAAACACGAACGTATGTAATATTAAATGTCCGGCAAACTGCCATAGCGGATTTTATTTCATTCATCATGCTTTTGTCAGTGGAGTTTCACTTCGGTTCTCTTTGTACCCGGATGGAGAGATAGGATGGCACTGAGGAGAGATAATTAGAAAGAGAAAGGAAAAAGACAATTAAATATAAAGCTTCAAGTGAGGAGAGTGCAAAATATACGAATACGAGATATGACGTTCACAAAAAAACAATAATCAGGGCACTCTGCCCTGCTCTGCCCTTTTAAAAATGAAGGACGTCAGTTAAAATTAAAATTCAACCATGCAAAAGAAAGATATAGCTGCTAGCTAGATTTTTATAAAGCTGATTTTACACTCGCATTTATTTTATCAGGAATAAAGATTTCAAGGATTTAAAGTCTTTGTAATTCAATTGGACTTTGTAACGCAATTAAATAAATATAAAAATTCGAAATAGACGAGTCTATCTACTTTTGAATAAAGCCGATCTGGTTTTCCTGTTTTATGATCCATGAGGGAGAAATGCGACGTGATTCGCACTGACGTTTCGCCAACTTATTTTTCCACTTAACGTACGTCTTTATCGAGGTGACTCTGTTTGCTTCCGAGCGATAAACTTTCACGCGACTCGACGTTAAGTATTATCGATTTCTTGATTCTGTCGTGATTCTGCTCTTTCCTCTTCTGTCACGACTTTCCTTATCAAAATGTCCTCTTTTTTTTTACTCGGAATGGTGATTTTTCCTCGAAACAGCTCAAGCAAATGCAGAAAGTTCCTCTGACTTGATATTCTTGGAAATTTCTTCATCGTCAAATAATTTCTACCCTTATCTGCTATAAAAGGAAAAGACTGTTCAAATCTAGATCAGAATATTTTTTTAAAAGGCTTTTTAATAAAGAAGACGGAGTTAAAATGTTAAGAATTTCCAGTTGTAAAGAAATAAGAATTTCTCTTTTTATATTAATTATATTTGTTCAATATAATTACTTAAAAATCATTTCGACTGGTTTTTAATACATTGTTGTATTTTCATGAAGGAAATGAAGTAATGAAATTAAGATTGTTAAAAAGAATTTTAAAGTTTTGTGCCTGACTATATTTTGATTTTACTACTGAATTCGAAAGGAAATTATAATCTAGTGGTCACAGTAGTAGTGATCGAGATTCGACCAGACAGTTGCCTCTCACAAGAGGATTGTGAAATTTATCATGAAGGCAACCTGAATTGTCCGCAGATATCGATTTTCATTCCCTATCGGTTTCAGTTCCAATCATTCGATGCTGCAAATTTGCTTGGTACATAACAATCAAGTTTCCAATTTTAATCCAATTTCTAAGTATCAAAATTCTTCTTCTAATCCTTTATAACATTAAAAATTGATAAAACGTATAAATTATCCTAATTCCATTCATTTGATTTTATGCTATTGAATACTTTTTCCCAAAAAATGTCTCTTCATAACTTTCTGGATCCATGGAAAAGTGTCGTTAGAACAAAGAATAAATTACAGTGTCAAAATAAATATATGAATCTAAAACCCAGGGAATAAATCTTATTGGACAGCGAAGAAATTTCTTCGGTATGAGTAATGATCTTGTTGCTGTTTTTTTCGGCTGCTTTCGTCCCACTGACAAATTTCTTTTGCCTTTTTAGAAAATGTCATACTGGCAAGAAAACATTTTACTGTAATTATTACAAAAAAATTTCAAGAAAGAGTTTTCAATTTAAAAACTCATCTTCCAATGCTAACAACTTAATTTGAAATTTTTAACGTAGCAGTTGTATGAAAAAAGCCCTTGTCTTTAGTTGTTAAACATCAAATTTAATTTCATATTTAATCCTTGTACAGTGATGAAAATACGTTTCTCTCCAAGCTTCCAAGTAATCCTTTCAAATTCTGATTACATCGCTCTACTGCCTTCGCAAATTTGATGCTCTAGATTCACAGAAGAGACTTGAAGAAGGGCAGAAGGAAAGGAGAGAAGGGAGAAAGGACAGGGTTTAGTATTTCTCTTCTAGAACCAATCAATTTACGTGCTCTCGTTAGCTTCCTATACTGGAAACTCTCCACTTTTCCGACCTCCATAAAATTCCCATACTATTTGTCGTATATACTCGTTCAAATGGGAACGAACGAGCTTAGGTACACGAGTGCTGGAAAGCTCCTGATATACCCAGAGTAGACCACGGAAAACATGAAAACGCTTCCACCGAGCTTTTTCAAATAGGAATTTTTTTCTTCTTAGTAATCGAATGTTGGGGCGAATACAAATTTAATAGATGCTCGAGCTGCAAGTTGCTTGTGTTATGGGCATAAAGGCCAATCAGCAAACACGACTTTGATAAACTGAATAGCTGAATATTCAATTGACGACAATCCAGCTTCCCTCATCCCCTTCACCATATTTTTCTTATTCTGGTCCAGATTGCATTTTTAGTTCTTATTTTTTATCTCCTGCCTTTGTTTTATTTCCTTCTCTTCGGTTTCCGCATTTTCTATTTCCTTGATAAACCACCGATGCGAGAGCAGATGAAATTGCGTTCAAGACAATGGAATCTAATTAATTTTAAATTTACAACTTTGTGATGATAATTATTGTGCTTTTTTTAATTTTCGATCTCTCTGCCTCGTTTTTCATCTGGTCTTTACTCTCTATGGGTTTAAGAGGTCAAGAGTTCAATTATTTAACGAGGGTCTGAGAGAGAATTTGATTTTTATATTTACGAGCCTTGCAAACTAATTAAAACTTGAAATGTGCTTGGAAATATAGGATATATAGGAGATATAAGATATATAGGAAATATAGGAAATATATATCTTTTTCCCTTTTTCGGATCTTATTTTAAGAAAAGAATTTAAGTTCGCATGTTCTACTTTTAAAGAAGCAATAGAACTTGGGAGTTTGAGACATAAACTGTGCGGACGACTCACAGAGTTCTCAGCGCAAATCCGATGCGACAAGAAGGGACAAGTCTTGGTCAAACTTTGGCACTCGGATTCGAAATGGGAAATTGCCGCTTGCGAAACTCTCCTCGTGAACAAGCTGCTCAATATGTCGGTGACTGGCTCTAAGTAGAAAAATAGAAGAAAACTTAGCGGAAAAGTTTACCTTACAATTTTCCCCAGCTTCCATTTAATTTGATTGAAAGATCAAATCATATCTGATACAATTCACTCTTAGTCATTGATACACCCTCTCTGTTCTGTAGATCATAAAATAATTGAATAAATAATTAATAAGCAGATATTAATATTTAATAGGCAATATTTTGTGTTCAACTTGCTTTTTGCTGTGTATTTAAAGAAATACTCTTGTATTCACTTTGCTATACTTTGTTGACTTTGTAGACTATATTTCAGGATTTCAAAAGATTTCTAGATTTTATGATGGTTATTATAAATTTTTATTTTGAATATAGCCTCTTGTAATTTGAGTGTAGAAGGGTCTTGAGGTCGTAATAATAAAAAGCTTTATTCTGATTGCATTTCACAAAGACGGTTTCGGTGTGAATAGTCGCGGGTTGAATTGACTTCTTTGGCGAAGTTCTAGTCGTTAATTGAGTTTGCTCACGAAAGATTGCAAGTTCTAATTGAATTGGAATTTTAGCCCCAGGAGCACCACTTCTTCTTCCGGCAGAATGCAGTGCCGAAAACAACAGTGTCACCATTGCGTGGCAAGCACCTCTTGGCTGTGGTCAGCGAGGACCTGCAATCGAAGGATATCTCCTTGAATTGGACGACGGATGTGGGGGAGAATTTCGGGTAAGTCATTATTAAACATAAAATCAATTCTTGAAATGACCAGTAAGATTGAAATCTGATTTTAAAGAGAATAATCCAAATTCCATTCTCCATTTTACTCAATCAAAATTATAGATAAATATTTTTTCTCTCTGTAGCACTAATCTTTTTTCAAATATAAAACTGCATACAGAGCGAAAAAATATTTAGTTTTGATACTTTTTGCATAAAACGAGGAATTCAAAATCTGACTTAAAAATCCCATATTTTTATTTTACTTAAAAAATATTTGAATTAAGTATTTTTTCGCTTTGTGTGCATAATTCTAGTTAAAAATTGATTAATTCTACAGAGGGAAAAAATTCCAATTTTAATATTTATTAAGTAAAGTGAAGAAATGAAGTTTTTAGATTGAAACTTGTCTCCAACACTCTTGATAATTGATAAAGAGCCATTTTAAAGATAAGATCCTTATAGAATACATGATTTGAATATTGTGGGAGCATTGAAACTGAGACAATCGGAAACCCCATGAGTTATGGGTTTCTCGCGATAGGGTGGTGAGCCCTAAATTCTGAATTCCTCTTACTTGAAAAGCATGATACAATGGCAGGTTTGCGATATTAGTAAAGCATATAAAGACCCTCAGCATTCCCTTACTATATGTTCTCTAAAATATAATATATACAGTCTAACGATTTCCATTTAATAGCTTACAATCTCGTGTTCAGTAATAACTAAAATCCCTGTATACCACGATTCATGAAACACGAGAATTGTGGTAGCATATACAATTTTTCTTTTATCGTTTTGTTTTTGCAAAATATTGTAGCTCTCAGCAATCGATTTTACTTTTCAAAAAGAATTTCTTTATTTCTTATTATTTTATTTATTTATTACTCAAAATCATAAAAATAGAGAGAACTACTAGAAAAGTTATATTTTTCTCAAATTATTGTAGACTTTAGATACAACATAGATGTTTGAAATGTCAATTATTCGGAATGAATTCCAATGTACAGTAATCAATCCAAGTAGATTAGGGAATTTCTCATTAAGGTTTAATTATTCAACTGTTTCCTGTGATCGGAAATTTACTGGAAAAGCAACACAAGTATAATATCTCTACAGGATTGAATTGAAAACTAATTACGAGAAGATACAAACTGAATAAATTAAGGAACGAATTCTAAATAAATTTCTTTTTCAGTCTAATTGGCTTAAATGTCAGTTTAATTTATATAAAGTTAATCCGATACATTTTAGAACGGAAATAAAATATTATGTGCTTTCAGTTGTTAAATTTTCCAGCAGTGACTTGTAAGGGCTTAAATTCGTAAATTTCCGACGTTTGATGTTGCCCAGTGCGTATTTGAGCGTGAATTATTCGCTTTCACTTGACCGCCCTACAGAATTCCCTTTATAACCAATATTAAAAGTTTTTCCATAAAACCAGTGCGTTTTCTTTGCAGGAAGTTTACTGCGGACGAGAGACGATCTGTACCGTGGATGGATTGCACTTTAATTCACTGTACAATGCACGGGTACGAGCTTTCAACAGTGCAGGGGAAGGAGAGTACTCCGAACTGATAGGTTTACAGACCGCCGAGGGTAAGTAATGCCATTGGGTTACCGTAAAATCCTCCAAAAACATCGTAAATCCCTTTTTATTTAAAGCTTGGCTTGAAGTGTCCCCGGAAAAAATCAGGAAGCGTAAAAGCGTAAAAATCACTCCTATGTAGCTATATAACAAGATTTACGGAAATGAATTTTTTTCCAAAATTTATTCGGCTCCTGTGTAAAAAACTAAACACTGAAAATCCTTGTTAAATATTATTACATTTTCTCTGTGAATTTCTCTGCGACTCTAAAACCCATTTTGATTACTTAAAAGCTTACGCATCATAAATCAAAAAACTGCAAAGCTTTCAGTTTTAAAATAAAAAGAAACCTTTCATTGTATTTTTTTTTATAATAGCGATTATTGGTTTTATAAATCTTTTTAAGAAATCCCTGACATCTGGAGGATTGAATTTCAGTAGTCTAAATTTTCAAATTCAATGGTCGTTAAATAAATTTTCTTTTCGATTTACAGTTGCGTGGTTTTCTTGGGCGACCGGTGATTCGACAATACCACAGGAAGTTTCTATCTCCGAGGACGCAATGAGTGCTTCCTGTGAAGGCTACGAGCATCGAGTGGTCCTTTCTAGTATAGGATTTTCTCGAGGAGTCCACTATTGGGAACTTACGATTGATCGATATCACAGTGATACTGATCCGGCTTTCGGAATCGCTCGATGTGATGTTACACGAGATCAAATGCTCGGTAAGATACTTTTTCCTCAATATAATTTATGATTCTTTTTCCATTAAAAAAATTCCTTTGATTTTTTGAATCAAGAGAAGTCGGAAATTACTGCTTTCCTGGCAATCCTCTAGAGTTTATACCTTTTTCAATTAACCACACCCTAAATTAACCGCACACTCTCAGCACTTCCATTAAAACTAATTAATGAACTCCTCTCGTATCCTTCCAGGAAAGGACGACAAGGGTTACAGTATGTACATCGATCGGCAGAGATCCTGGTTCATGCACGCTGGAGGTCATGCCCAAAGAACAGACGGAGGTGTCCAACAAGGTTCAACAGTCGGAGTTCTGTTAGACCTTGATACCACTCACACCCTTCGATTCTTTGTGAACGACCAACCCCAAGGAGGCGTTGCCTTCCGGGATCTCTATGGCGTTTTCTTCCCTGCTGTCAGCCTTAATCGTGGAGTCACTGTTACTCTTCACACAGCCCTCGATGTTCCTCGTCACCTCCTAGACCTCCACGAGGAATATATCAGCGACGTCCTTCAGAGCTAGGGGTACCTATCTGTCCTGAAAAAGGGCCTCTTCCAGGAGCTCGGATCTCCCTGTTCGTCCACCATCGACAGGATCAAGGATCTTAATGATATTCTGCAGTTGCAAACTCTGGAAAAAATAATCGAAGAGACTCCTAGCGAAACCAACTGCTGCGGCGCTGAATTTTAAGGGCAAGTGCTAAATCTTAATTCCTCGAATATCTTCGAACGTCTTTTTTCCTCTATCAGAATTCGTAATTAACGAATGGATTAACTGTTTATTTACGCAAATTTCTGTCTATAGGAAGAATTAATTTGCCAAATTTTTTGGCTGAGAATATTTTTTTGCAAAGTTATTTTGTTATATCCAAAGTACAGAAAATTTCTGTTTTATTTTTGATGTTTGAGGTGGAAAAATCGATCAATTTTTTGAAGATCGTAAAAAAAAAACTTTAAGCCTTTAGCTCCCCGCGCGTTTTTCAAAATCGAAGACAGTTTTTTTCTGTTTTTTGTCATAACCAGCTCTTGACTTTGAACTGTCAGATTTATCCTTAAATGTGCAGTTAGACTATCCTAAAAGCACAATTCTTCAAAAAAGACTGTACTTTCTCATTTCTAAACGTTGGAGCTTGAATTTATCCGAATATCCACCGTACCTTTAATATCATATCGTATTTATAAGTGTTAAATCTTACACTAAATTGATAATAATAAGCGAGCAAAAAATGAATATGAATAAATTGATGAGTGAAGAATTTGATGAGTGAATAAATTATTAAAAGAGTAAATGAGTAATATAAATGCGAGTATAGAAAGATAACGGGACACTCGGCGCAGATAAGTTTAAGATAGTCGAGTGTAAAATAATCGTATACTGTTTCTAGTCTCCGTAGATTCCTCGTCTTTCTAGTTTCTCAAGTTTCTACCCCATTCATTGTTTCTAGATTGTTACTTTTTCACTATTTGTCGCCTTTTATATATACATATATATTTATACGAAACGTTGTCGACAAGAACCGAATAATACGGTTTTCGCCGTCGTTTATCTGTTCCAAATTGCAACAGCAATAATGTAGGGTTTCCGTGATAAGTCGATTTACAGATAAAACCGAATACTCTACCAAACTTGAGATTCGGATTGTATATAATTGTATATAAAAATCGATCATACTGCCGATCAAATTGCCAAGTGTATTATTATTATCATTGTACTCGACCAATAAAGCGCATCAAGATGCAAATTTGTTTCTCTTCTTTCCATTCTTATCTTTTATAGAACAACATTTAATTTATAAATATTTATGTTTCAGAATTATTAACGCTAGTGGATAAAACCTTGATATAATATAATGTGCTTTTCTTTTTGCTGATGAAGCACCCCAATAAATTTTCGGGACTTTTATTGCCTCATTCATTGAACACTAAAGACGAAAAGAGTCCTGGAAAAAAATTAAGGTTCGATGACCGAATAGTCCTTTCTACTGCCACACTCACCTCCTTATTTACCCTCAGGCGAGACTAAGCCAGCCTTTTTGAACGGTAGGAGGGTTCCTTAATCATATCATACTATATAGCCTCGATGTTCCGTCCATTAGGAGAAATTTGAAGGGTCCGTTTGATTTTGAGACAGGGGCGGTGAAATTCAAACGCGCACGTGCGGAACCTCTTTTTCTGCCTTAGCTTAAAGCATACAAATAAGGTAAGTAATTATTCCCCTTGTGAGATTTAGTACACACAAAAGTTTAGAATACAACATCTTTTTTAGAGACAAATTGGAGTGCTTGTATATTTTAGAGGAAGTTTATTGGATGACTCGATATTTGCGAGCATCTGAAAAAGGAGAGAAATATTTAAAAAGTGAATAACAATTTTTAAAAATTATATCAATATTCTGCATCTTCTTTAATAATTCTCATATTTTATTCCATGGAAGGTAGATGTTAGTTTCTGATATTATAGGTCAGTAACGTGAGAGTAAATAGACTTCAAAAGTTACTGTCTTTAAGATGAAGCTTTTAGATAGTAAAGTTAAGGTCCTGAAAGCTTCTTCCTCATCGTCTATTTATAACTTCCGGAAGACTTTCGGCACCCTGGAACCTATTTATTATTAAGCTTATAAATATGCAAATCGACGTATCGATTTAACTTCTGCGGCGTTGGCATCGGACAAAGTTTTAAAATTCCTCCTCTCTTGGCCAGCCCGTGAAATTTCGGGGGCGTCGAAACTTCTGCAGGACTGATGCGAAATCTTTGTTACTTTCTTTCGTCAAGTTTCACGTTCGATAAGTCCCTCCGGCTATTCGAGGTAAATGCTCTCAAGCTTTCCACACCACTAAATTCAAATGTTCCAGTTTTTAAATTCAAAGCTGTTGAAAGCATTTCAGAAAATTGGAAAATTTTGTATTTTTATTTTCTTTAAATTTCAGATACAAATTGGAAAACACTGGAGAATCGATTCTTCTCCAGTGTTTATTTTATATTTTTAAAAATGAGTTGGGATAATATAAATTTGTTGTACGAGAATGTTGAACGCAGGTGAAGTTGTTTATTTCGTTGGAAAATAAACTCTTATTTCATATTTCTCTGGATTTTAAAACTTTGTTTTCCTCATTCAATTATAGGACATACAGAAAACTGCGTGAGGTCTACAAATTAACGCCTGCGGCTTTGAAAGAAATTGCTTTTAGGGCAGAGTGATGAGTCTGATGGAAATTTAATGAAAGAGAATAATTGTAAGTAGACAACTTCTTTATTAATGCATATTTGATTAGCTTTCTTTTTATCTGTATGTTTTTAATTTAAAAAATTAATATTTATTTTAAAAACAGATTTATAGCACTTTCAAAGACGTAACAATTTTGTTGGAGAATTAGGAGCAACGATTTTAGGAGGAAATAACCCAAAGCATCTGGAACGTTACACCACGAAGTTTACAATCACTGTAGTTCTATTCTCAGCGTGAAACTACGTGATTAGGCTAAATCCCGACAATGCGACTCTGGGATTATGTAGCTGCTTTTCGAAATGCAATTTCCGAGTTAACGAGGCATGTGCGTCATTTATGTGTTCCAAATGAAATTGTCGAATCCGTCAATGGATGTTTAGATTCAATTAGATGAAGATTCACAAACTAGTGAATCAGATTCAGAAACTTGTGAATCAGATTCACAAGTTTGAATCTTCATTCAAGTTCTGATATTTCTAATAAAAATAACGAAAAATGAGAATGTAATAAAAGAAAAAATAAAATGATTGATAGGTGAAATAAATTGAAAAAAAAACAGTAGAAACAACGTGAAATGAAAGGAAAACACTCGAGAGAAGGAGTACGTGATAAAAAGTCCCTAAAATAGAATGTTTTAAGTGAGATATATATTTCTGTGTAGATTTATCTGAGAGAAAAAAGTATCACGTCGGTGATAAATTGATGGAAGTCAGTAATCCTAAGAAAGCTATGAGCTTTCTTATTTTTCTTGGTGGCTGTCATACATTATTTATTTCCCTTTCAGTTCTTGCATTTTTTCTGAGCTCGTCACAATGAAGTTTGTCCGGATCCACAACACGAAGAAACTTTGACGGTCTGAAAGTTCCAACTGGGAATAAAAGGAGGAAGCTCTTGGTCTCCTGGTCTCATAGAATTGAACATGGAAAAGCATGGAATCGACATTTGCGAAACAAGCGTCTCGCCTCTGGCTAAAATGAGTATGGAGCTTTCTATTTATGCAGCATTATATGCATACAAAGGGTGGACTTATTGAGGAAATCCAATTACAGTTTAATTTAATCTATTCGCAGAAAAAAATCAAAAATAAATGACTTATCTGTTCCAGTGAATGAATAATGAAATAAAGGATTATTATTATTGCAATTGGATTATCTTAATTAAAAACTTATGTTGTTTTAATGAATTCTGGAATAGAGGAACAAACAGAGCATTATAATGGACTAAATGCACGAAACTCTTGAAAATTACCAAGTTCGCTATGGACTTGACGATAGAGTTAACTGGACTTACTAGATTACACAAACTTTGGTCAAATTGTAGCAGGCATAAGGTATATAGGTAAATTATATAGAGGTATATCTATCTGTGTGTACATATGCACAAGCACATATGCTTAGGCTTTCCTGTGCACACCTGTAAAGACAGTGGCAGACACACATGTACATATTTACTGTCTCGTGCCCGTTAATCAGCATGTTTCTCAGTAAGTTCATTACCAAAGTGGCACTCGCGTCAATTGCACGAAACTCGATTAAAGTCTCTCGCACGGCTGAAATTACTCTCCATGGGACGATCGACCCTCGAGTGTCTCCAGGATTTTCGAATCAACCAAACGCCGATTTTTTAAACTATTGTAATGGAACTTTTCACTTGCTCTTTATTTCTTTATACAATAATGGTTCTTCATAGTCGAATTTATTTTTCTAGATTTAAAACTGTAAAGGGAGGAATAATAGAATTCTACGCTTACTAAATTTTCCAGCCCTGAATCCTAAATAGTTCCCTAGCAAATATGAAGCATAGATTCAACTAAGTGGTTTCTTGCACTCTACACTATATAAATAGAAAATTGATAATTGTTTAGATAATATAATTATAATTAATTATATAAAATATATATATAATTAAAAATTATCTGTTCTGTAATAATTATCTATCTTTCATTCTTTTAATAATTATCTTTACTATATGAATTGGGTAGAAGTTTCAGACGCCCAGTCTGACGATTTTTTTACATTATTTTATGGAATATAAATATCAAGAAAAAAGTTTCCAAAACCCGAATATTTTATGTATTGACTAGCAGAGGATTTTAAGAGATTTCATAGAATCAACAGGAATTTTTAAGAGATTTTAAAGGATTGCTAAATATTATAAGTAATTTTAAGATATTTCAGGAGATTTCAAGAGATTTCATAAGATTTCAATAATTATAGAAGGATTTCAAGAGATTTATAGTGATTTGTAAGAAATTTTAAGGAATAAAAATACTTTGAAGGGTATTTAACAAAACTTCAAGGGATGATAAGAGATTTTGATTGTTTTTAGGGATTTAAGGGATTTTTAAAAGAGTAGAAAAGAGTTATCAAAAGATTTTTAAGACATTTGCACAAGATTAACAAGATTTAAAAGGTTTAAAAGAACTTCCAGTAATTTTGAGGGATTTTAAGGAATTTCATTTGATTTTCTTTACATTAGAATCAACTTCTTAAAATCACTTAAAATCCCTTGAAATCTCTTAAAATCCCTTGAAATTCCTTAAAAGTCACTTAAAATCTAATAAAATCCTTTAAGATACCTTGAAATATTTTCCAATTTACAGAAATCTGTATTATTCTTTTCATAATTCTTTCAAACTCTTTTAAAAATCCTTAGAAATCTTCTGAAAACTCTTGTAAATTCTCAAACTGTCTTGAACTCTTTTAAAACTCCTTTGAAGTTGCTTTAAAATTTCTTGAAATTCCTTAGGTTTTTGTAGGGAGTTTTAAAAGAGTTCAAGACAGTCTGAGAATTTACAAGAGTTTCCACAAAATTTCAAAGAATGTTAAAAAAGTTTGAAAGAATTATGAAAATAATATTCCAGTTGCTTAAAGTCTCTTGAAATTCCTTAGGCTTACTTATAATTAAAAAACTGTCAAGGGAATATGAAGAAACATAGTTTTTCTAATTAAATAAAATTGTAAATTGAAAAACTTGTCCAGGAAAAACCTCAAATATCTGCGAATTTGAAAATCGTCCTCCTAATCGCCACCTTGGTTTTAGAACAGTATTTAAAACAGCTTTTGTACAAAACTTAGTTTCCTCTCCGGAATAAATTTACAATGCCTTTTCGCGCCAAGGAAAGAAACTTTTTCGCGCTTATTACCCCCTGCAATCTACATGGGGTGAGTTCTACTGGCTCGTTTAGTCGTTTCTGGACGGCTTATTTGAGTGGTATGTATGTAGAATTTTCTGTCTCCGCAGTCCTCTGAAAGAGTCACCTACACCCTCAGCCTCACAACCCTCGTTGGAATGGGTTGAAGGTGGTAGTAGGCGAACATCTACAGAGGGACCCCATGTGCCATGGTGTAGGCTTGTGTCGCGGTTATTGCAGGCATGGGGGTCGATACTTTCGCGTGCACCAACACGAAAACAGAAATGCCTATGTGTTGGTGTACGGAGAGCCAGTTCCAATTACGATGTTTTAGAAGAGGCTGGGAAGAGGAAGGTTGGATAACCACCCTATGCCCTCAGGCCTCGACCATCCTAGCCCCAGATCTCGTCGTGCAGTCTCATTAGATTTTCTTATTCAGTTATATATCAGCATCGCCTATGTCTGCAATCCCACCCCTTTTACCCCTCATTATATGTATATAACGATCTCTCTCTCTCTCTCTCTTTCTCTCAGCTTATCTGAATCGCTTTATGTCTTTCCATTTCCACCCCAACCGATTTCAGTATGTTTATTTTCAGTACAAAATTTCCCACCAGTCATTATTAAGTATTATTTATTTTATTTATTTATTTTATTTATTTATTTTGCTGGCTTATTTTATATGGGCTCAGGTCAGTTCCAAATTCTTCAATACTGTCCTGATTGTCAATCTAAAATAAAAATAAAAATCAAACAGTTGAAAAAGTTTATTAGGAAACCTTGTAAACTTTAAAATCTTGCTTATAAATATTATAACATTTTTAAAAATAAATTACCTGGACAGAACATCTGTCTACTAACAATAATAAAGCTTTGTACATGTATCGATAATAAATATTTTTTCCTGTAGATATGATTAAAAGTATAAAATAATACGTATACTGTAAAAATAAGCATTTCCTGGTTGAATATTAGAATTTATTGTTAACTAAATTGAGAAAGTTGTAGATAAACTGGTGTATACAGTCAATAAAATTGGATTTTTTCCATTGACTATCAGATCTAGGCGAATATTATAAAATTGTCGATAATATTTACTGATTTTCAAATGATACGAAGCCAATTGAAATACTGTGATTTAGAGTTCTCGTCTAATTAATCAATTAAATCCTATCACGACTTGTATCTTATCATTTATCATACTCGCCAGTCGTATGTAAGTCCTTCCTTCGAAATGGTTTTACTGTCACTTTCTAAAAAAGTCTTCAATTCTTTACTATCTACCACGTTATTTTCAACCATACTCTTCATCTCAATTTTCGACCTCAACTTAGGATTTCGTATCGCTTGAATTTCCTCCAAAGTCCTTCCTCTAGTTTCTGGCATTATCCAATAAATAGTAACAGCACCAGAGATGATCAGTATCGAGTACAAGAAAAAAGTTGTGTAAATACCAAAATTGTTCGTAACTGGCTCATACACAGCTGCTGTTATGAAGCTAAAAGCAGGACCTATGATCATCCCAGCTGCCACCATAGGTCCCTTAATACTAATTGGAAAAATTTCTCCTATAATTATATAAGGCAGTGGACTAACTCCAAACGATCCAATCACATCGTAACAAGTCAATGCCACCAGTGGTATCCAAGCAACAGGTGTGACATCCACTAAAATATATATCTTCAAAAAGAAGAACAAAGCCACTGCTGCTAGACAAATTCCATCAAATATCGCAGTTGATAGAAATAATGCTTTCCTGTTGAATCTATCAATTATGAAAGTAGCTGCTACACATGATAAAAATTGCATTCCATTTCTGATCATCACTTGCACCCCAGGTTCCAGAGGCAGTGGACTCATTTTAAAGATTTCATGAGCATATGAAACGGTAGCATATCTTCCAGACAAATGTTCAGTTCCCTCAAGTACTAGAATAATCCAAAGACCCTTTCTGTTACTTTTCTTGGTCACCACTCTCCAGAATCCAGATGTACTCGCTTTTTGATCTTCTGCTATTGCCAACTTCATTGTCTCCATGTCCGAGATTAAAAGCTCTGGTGTGTCACCTCCTCTCAGCTTCTTCAGACACTTCATGGCATCCAAATCTCGACCTTTCATCAGATAATAATGGGGAGTTTCTGGTAATATAATGAAGATTAGGAGAGAAAGGACTGTTACAGAGAGTGACATGAAGTTTAAGACTTCGAAGGACCAATAGGCTGCAATTGCTGTGAAGACGAAGACACCTACGTAGTTGGCTATGACCATTATGTTGACAAGAATACCCCTCACGTTCTTTTCTGCTATTTCACTTAGATAGATGATAAGGGTGGAGTAGATGCCACCTTCTCCAACTCCACCAAGGAACCTGGCAATGTAGAAGTATGTGGGATTCTTGGCATAGATGATCAGGAGCCAGCCTATCAATTCTGGAAGGGTGAAGGCCAACAATGTGTACTTTCGACCAATCCTGTCGATTAGTGGAAAATTTAACAAACTTCCGACTAAATCGCCGGCATAGTATAATGAAACTATCCATAGGGCATCATTGTCTGTCACTCGGAAATCTGAATCTCGGTTCTTCAAGTGAGCCACTGCTGGAGATGGCCAGGCTTGGTAGGCTCCACATACTATTGCTGAGACTGAGGCTGTAAAGGAATAAGTTTTAATTAACATCTTGACTGTATATTCAGTTTCCAACAAAATGTTTATCTATGTCGATTTATCTATTAATTAATTTAGAATACATATTAAGGGTGTTGGAGCCAAGTTCTAATCTAAAAATTCGATTTCCTCATTTTACTTAAGAAATATTATAATTGGAATTTTTTCTCTCTGTAGGATTAATCAATTTGTAACTAGAATTATGTGTACAGAGCGAAAAATCCTTAATTCAAATATTTTTTAAGTAAAATGAAAATATGGAATTTTGAAGTTAGGTTTTGAATTCCTCGTTTTATGCAAAAAGTATCGAAACTAAATATTTTTTCGCTCTGTACGCAGTATTATATTTAAAAAAATATTAGCGATACAGAGCGAAAAAATATTTATCTATAATTTTCGTTGAGTAAAATGGAGAATGGAATTTTTAACTTAACACTTGGTTCCAACGCCCTTAATCAATTTATTACTTCCAATTTTCGTAATGGACAAATTGAATTGATAAATTGAAAACTGTCTTCAGATTATTGCGATTTTATAAAATCTAAAGAAATTAAAAAGGTTTTAGCAAGATTTCATTGGATTTTGTGAAATTTACTGGGGGTTTAGAATAAATAAAAAATTTAAGAAATAGTTAATTTAGAGTTTTCAGTTTTAAATAATTCATGCAAAATTTTTGCATTAAATCTGTCATTCCAATAACACGTCATCCAATTAGCATATTTAAAAAGTAAAGCGCATTTAATTAAATTCGTCACATGTTTTTCAAGATAAATTATTAGGTGGGTAATCCAAAATTTTTTCATAGCATGGAAAGACCCAAGATTAATTTTTATCCGAAATAATAAATATGCCTCAAACAGTTGAGGAGTAAACAATTCTATCTAAAGGAAAGTGATTTTATCATGTCTCGAAAATATCCAGGAAAATTTTGTCAAAAACTTGATTGGCTTTTTGGAAATTGTATGAATGTGCTGAAATTAAAAACTGTCTTCAGATTATTGCGATTTTATAAAATCTAAAGAAATTAAAAAGGTTTTAGCAAGATTTCATTGGATTTTGTGAAATTTACTGGGGGTTTAGAATAAATAAAAAATTTAAGAAATAGTTAATTTAGAGTTTTCAGTTTTAAATAATTCATGCAAAATTTTTGCATTAAATCTGTCATTCCAATAACACGTCATCCAATTAGCATATTTAAAAAGTAAAGCGCATTTAATTAAATTCGTCACATGTTTTTCAAGATAAATTATTAGGTGGGTAATCCAAAATTTTTTCATAGCATGGAAAGACCCAAGATTAATTTTTATCCGAAATAATAAATATGCCTCAAACAGTTGAGGAGTAAACAATTCTATCTAAAGGAAAGTGATTTTATCATGTCTCGAAAATATCCAGGAAAATTTTGTCAAAAACTTGATTGGCTTTTTGGAAATTGTATGAATGTGCTGAAATTAAAAACTGTCTTCAGATTATTGCGATTTTATAAAATCTAAAGAAATTAAAAAGGTTTTAGCAAGATTTCATTGGATTTTGTGAAATTTACTGGGGGTTTAGAATAAATAAAAAATTTAAGAAATAGTTAATTTAGAGTTTTCAGTTTTAAATAATTCATGCAAAATTTTTGCATTAAATCTGTCATTCCAATAACACGTCATCCAATTAGCATATTTAAAAAGTAAAGCGCATTTAATTAAATTCGTCACATGTTTTTCAAGATAAATTATTAGGTGGGTAATCCAAAATTTTTTCATAGCATGGAAAGACCCAAGATTAATTTTTATCCGAAATAATAAATATGCCTCAAACAGTTGAGGAGTAAACAATTCTATCTAAAGGAAAGTGATTTTATCATGTCTCGAAAATATCCAGGAAAATTTTGTCAAAAACTTGATTGGCTTTTTGGAAATTGTATGAATGTGCTGAAATTAAAAACTGTCTTCAGATTATTGCGATTTTATAAAATCTAAAGAAATTAAAAAGGTTTTAGCAAGATTTCATTGGATTTTGTGAAATTTACTGGGGGTTTAGAATAAATAAAAAATTTAAGAAATAGTTAATTTAGAGTTTTCAGTTTTAAATAATTCATGCAAAATTTTTGCATTAAATCTGTCATTCCAATAACACGTCATCCAATTAGCATATTTAAAAAGTAAAGCGCATTTAATTAAATTCGTCACATGTTTTTCAAGATAAATTATTAGGTGGGTAATCCAAAATTTTTTCATAGCATGGAAAGACCCAAGATTAATTTTTATCCGAAATAATAAATATGCCTCAAACAGTTGAGGAGTAAACAATTCTATCTAAAGGAAAGTGATTTTATCATGTCTCGAAAATATCCAGGAAAATTTTGTCAAAAACTTGATTGGCTTTTTGGAAATTGTATGAATGTGCTGAAATTAAAAACTGTCTTCAGATTATTGCGATTTTATAAAATCTAAAGGAATTTAAAAGGATTTTGCAAGATTTCATTGGATTTTGCGAAATTTACTAGGATTTTCAGAAATTTTAAGAAATTTCATGGTATTTTGAGGGATTTTATATAATTTAAAGAAATTTTACAATATTTCATGGGATATTAAATAATTTAAAAAATTTTTAAAGGGTTTTTACGAAATTTCATTGGATTTTCAGGCATTTTAAGGGATTTAATGCGATTCCATCGGGTTTTTGAGTAATTTGAAAAAATGTAACGATATTTTAAAGAATTTTCAGTAACTTTAAGAATTCTTAAGAGATTTAAAAAATTTTATGGAATTTTGTTGGATTTTCAGGCATTTTAAAGGATTTAATGTGATTCCATCGAGTTTTTGAGTAATTTTAAAAGATTTACTGATATTTTAAAGAATTTTAAGTAACTTTAAGGATCCTTAAGAGATTTAAAAAATTTTATGGAATTTTGTTGGATTTTCAGGAATTTTAAGAGATTTAATTATATGTCATGGGATTTTGAATAATTTAAAAAGATGTAACAATATTTTAAGGAATATAATGATATTTTGGGGAATTTCATCGAAAATCAAGGAAAATCAAGTGACATTACCTGACATTACGAAATTTTGTCAGAAATGAAAGAACTTTTAATGAATTTTATGAAACTCATTGAATTTCCTAAAATTGCAAAAAATTTTGCATACTTTTGAATATTCCCTTAAAATATTTTGCAATCTTTAAATTTGAAATTAATTAAAATCCTCTAAATTTTTTTCGCAAAGAGGGAGTGCAAAATGCGAATTTAATCGCGTGTTGACTTTTGACGTTTAAAACCTTCTCCGATAATTAAAAATATCTTTAAAATGTGATAGTAATAAAAACGCAAAATCTAAGACAGAAATTAATTAAAAATGTAATTAAAAAATGTAATTAAACATTTTAATTAAATTTCTGAGAAGCAGTATAAAACGCGAAAAATAATGGTAATATTTTTGAAAAAAGCATAATATTGTCTTTCGAATCTAAGCCAGACTCTGTTTATCTTGAAGAAACCAGACTTCGCACATTCGTGATTCATTTATCACG
Source organism: Synergus umbraculus (assembly GCA_900474325.1). Taxonomy (NCBI): domain Eukaryota; kingdom Metazoa; phylum Arthropoda; class Insecta; order Hymenoptera; family Cynipidae; genus Synergus; species Synergus umbraculus. The sequence continues at coordinate 41,183 of UCOK01018895.1, forward strand.
AGCTATAACCTATAATCTTTAAAACAACGACTTCTAGAGAATTTTAAACTCACCACAGATTCCAAAAAAAAATTGCACCAGTTCACTCTTTGTGTCTCGCACTGATAATTTGACTACTTTTTCGTCCATAGCTTCCTTTCTTTCCTCCACACTTTGTCGTAAGTCAAATATTTGGACACATCGGCCGAGGATTATTATTAATGAAAGTTAGTACACACATACTCAGGAAGAACTGCATGATAAAATAAATTTTCACTATCAATGTCGTGTGATATCTAATCTTAAGTGACGCTTAATCCGATATGAGAATCATTCCTACATTTCCCTACATTTGGTGCTTAATACCATCTCATAATAATAAATTTACAAGCAGATACATTTTTTTTAATAAACATAAATAAAGTGTAAACAAATAAAAAATTTAAGAAACAATTAATTTAGAGTTTTGAGCATTAAATAATTCTCGCAAAATTTTTGCAATAATTCTGTCGTTCCAATAACTTGTCATCCAATTAACTTGCAGCCTTAAAAAAACAACGAAAGGTCGAATGAGAATCTATTCCATTTTTCAAGAATTGTTTTTAATTTTCAGCAAACATTATAAAAAATAAATGAATATTGTCTCTCTGTCTCTCTTTCTCTCTCTTTCTGTATATGGACAAGAAGATATTCGCTATAACAGCTTCCTCTGTAGTGAAAGCTTTAATAAAAACTTTTAATTGAAACTTTCGTTTAAACTTCAACTGTTGCCGAGATAGTTTGCAGTGTCTCCCTTTTGATAAATATTTAACGCATCGAGAAACTTGAACTTAATTAAATAAAAATGAATAAAAAATGTTACTGCTAATAATATTCTAATAAATAATAGAAATGAGGAATTATAATAGATTTTATCTGAACAAATGGATTGAATCAGAAATATTGTTCTTCTTGAAGAACTGCTTTTTAATAAAGAAAACTTAATAAACAATTCGATGTGATTTCCTTTTTGCCAGGGGAGAATCGAGATGTTGTTGAATTTTCCTGAAATTGGGAATGGACCGTGACCTTCTGCAGAATAGAGTGAACGGACATTGAGTTCACTATCAGACGATCGATAACTCGTTAACTGCAATTTACTGCTTTTACCACGTGGTTCGCAACAATAAAAGGATCACTCTTCACGATACAGCAAAAACAGAGATAAAAGTAAACTACAATTGTCCCTTCTCTAATGTCAGATAATAAAAACTTGGTATTTAAGCCCAGTAAACACATGTGCACAAAGTGATATTGTCTATGAAATTCAATTCATTAAGTTTAATGTCATTTCCTGAAAATTCGCGAAAATCAATGAAAATTCCTAGAAACCTCTTGAAATCTTTAGAAATTTTATTAAATTTCATGAAATACTTAAGAATTTTATAAAATCTTTTAAAAATTAGAGAAATCTCTTAAAAACCCCTAAAATATTACGAAAACCTTCGAAATCTCTTGACATTTCTTGAAATCCTAGAAACCTCTTAAAATCTTTAGAAATTTCATTAAATTTTATGAAGTCTTTTAAAATTGTACAAAGTCTTTAAAAAATTAGAAAAATCTCTTGAAAACCCCTACAATTTTATGAAAACCTTCGAAATCCTTGTAAATTCTACAAAATATTTTTAAAATCATAACAATTTTTTTAAATTCCTTAATGAAATTCCCTGAAAAATTTTATAATCCTTTAAATCCCATGAAATATTTTAAAAGTCATAAAAATCTCTGGAAATCTGTTCAAAGTCGTGAAAACCTTTTAAAATTTCCAGAAATTTTTTGAAATTCCTAGAAATTCCACAACAAGATTTAAAATACCTTCAAATCCCAGAAACACCTTCTAAAATCTCTGAAAATTTCAGGAAAACCTTCAAAATCGCTTAAAATTCATGAAAACCTTTTCAAATTCCTAGAAACTTCTTGAAATTCTTTAAAATTCTATGATAACAATTAAAATACCTTTAAATTTTTTTAATTCATTAAAATTATTTGAAATCTCATCAAATTATATTAAATTCTTGACATAAAATTTGATAAAATCCTTAAAAATGTCGCATGAAGTTTTAAAAATCATTAAAATCTCTTGAATTCTCTTAAAATATTTTAAAATTCTAGAAACCCTTTTAAATCTCTGAAAATTTCACGTAAACCTTCGAAATCACTTAAAATTCGTGAAATTCCCAGAAACTTCTTGAAATTCTTTAAAATTCTACGATAACAATTAAAACACCTTGTATATTTTTTAAAATTCATTAGAAGTATTTGAAATCTCATCAAATTACATGAAATCCTTACAAATGCCATAAAATCTCCTGAAAATAATAAAAAATCCCTTGAGTTCTCTTAAAATTCTTCAAAATTTCACGAGAACATTCAAAATCGCTTAAAATTCGTTGAAATCTTTTAAAATTCTTAGAATCCTATTATTCCTCAATTTCTGAAAATTTTAAACCCCTTAAAATTCCCTAGAGTTTCAAAAAAATCTTTTAAAATCGTATTAATTCCTTTAAAATTTCGCGAAATATCCTGAAATTCTTTTAAATACTGCGAAATCTTTTTAAAATCCCAAAAAATCCTTTCAAAATTCCTCTATAAAAAATTTTTTTTCTAAAAATTTGCTAGTTCTATTAAAAAATGATCAACCAATGTTCAGATTTATTCTCACAAAAGCAAATTGCAATTTTTTACATATTTATATACAGAACTAGTGTAGAATGAATATGTAAAATAAATCTCTCAAATATTTCTGTGATTACAGAAAAACACCGTATATATAATATATAGATTATTTTATAATAGATATAGAATGTTCAAAACACTTTAAAAAAGAGTATTGAATTAATTTAGAACAATTATTATAAGAGCTTTGAGTGTACTTGATATAAAATTACGAAAGAATTGGATAGACCCCTCTGATCTAATTTCGTGGGACTAATATTTTATATCCTCGGCATTTTAATTTTTATTGCCAGTCAGTGCATTCTGGACAATGGAAGAGGCTCACTCTCATTTTTTCTCTAAGCGTGATCGTCCATTTTCCTCTCTGGAGGCTCACGTTTATGGGTATAGCAGCGGCAAAACGTTCGCGTAATCTGATTTATTGTCGCAGAACGGCGGCATGGCAAGAGCAGCAGTCGCGTGGTGATGGTGGTACAGCAGTAGCTCCGGTTTATGAAACTGGGTTGGCACAAGGCAGATGCTTTGTAACTAACTGCTACCGCTCCTGGAATTTCGCCATTATTGCCTACCCCAAAATGAATTTGAAAATGGACTAAAAGAGAAGTACCTCTCTCATCCCGACACGCAGACAACATTAACCCCTGTCCAGGCTTCATTAAAAGACCAATTTATAACGCGAGAGCTCCCTTGCAATATTATAAAGCACTGAAAACAATATATTGTATAAAATTTCACCTCACTTGCACTGAATTAAACTAGCTGCGAAGTTTCATCAACTTTTAGGTTCATTCGCTGCTTCCTGGAAGCAAACATTATTTGCTTTCTCATTTGCGTAATTTAACAGATTTTATAGAAGATTTTGAAGGATTTTAACAGGTTTTTAACAATTTTTGGGACAATAAAGTTCAGGTATTTTATCGAATTTGAAGGATTACAGAAATTAGTAGATGTTCCAACAATTTTATGGGATTTCTAAGAATTTGCATGCAAATTGTAAAAATTTCAAGATGCAAATAAAGTTTACTGGATTTTTATTGGATTTAAAAATGTTAGGTAATTTGCGACTCGTGACTTTAATCTCTGCGATGCTAAATCAATATTTTTTATCTTAATAATTAACCCAAAGCATTTAAAAGATATAAACTCATATCTCTGATCATTTAAAAAGGAAGTCAGGCTTAATTACTTCATTCAGGAAAAAAAAGCATTATGTAAAATATGAATCAATTCTACAAAACTTTTATTTTAATAACTCAAATTTAAAATTTCCTTATATTAAAGTAAACTTTCTTTCTTTTAAAATAATTTTGTTTGATTCAGACGAAGTTTCTTTGATCCAAACAAAATTATTCTGAATTATTTTAATTTAAAGAAACTGTTTGTTTAATTAAAAAAAAATTTCAATCAATATCAATACTATGATTTCTTTGATTCAAAGAAACTGTTTTCTGGATTTAATTTTGGCTAGTTTATTGTAAAGATTTTTAATTATACAATCCCCACACAATAATAAATTCTCCTTAAATATCCTTAAAGAAACTAGAGTAAAGTTATACAATAATAAAATGTAATGAAACAGAAAATTGTAGTCCCTAAGAGGTATTTTAATTTGCATTAACTCTTCATTTCCAGAGAGCTCGGAAAGTCGGAGAAGGAAAGCGGCGAAAAGTACCCTGGTATCACAATCGCATGCATATATGCACAAGAGATACAAGAATTGAGGCGAAATCGCATCATTTTAAGTGAGGTGGAAGCGAGTCGAGAAAGTCCGTTGTCCTCTTAAGAGCTTTTGAACTCTTGATAACATCGCATAACAATAACCGCTGAGGCCGAGATTATTACTGATAAGTTCTACTAGGACTGTGAATGGACTTTGAATGTAAATTTCAATGACGATCAAACGCACGCTTGGATTGCAAGATAGGTACTTGGTGATCAGCGGGGATCGTTTCCTGAAGTAAACTGTCATTCAAAGTCGAGAGAACCGAGAATCGATTTGCTTTGAGATTAAGTGCTAAGCTCTCCTTTATGGAGCATAATTCCCAACTTCCGAATTACAATAAATGCTCAGTTCAGTAGTTCCTCTATCTCTATATATTCGCGGATTACACATCACGTATTAATTAGAACGTTATTCATTAGAATCAAATTATTAGAATTATTTTTTATTTTGAATATAATTATACTTTATATATTATATATTCAAATTTAGAAAATTATAAAACACTTGTGAAATCCTTTAAAATTCTTTGAATTCCCTAAACTTTCTTAAAAATCTCTTAAAATTTCATGAAGTCCTTTTATAATTCCACTAAATCTTTTAAATATTATACATATCTCTTGTAATCCCTTTAAATTCATAGAAAATTCTTAAAATCTTTTAAAATTTCTATAAATTCTATGGAAACATTTTCAATTTCTTAAAATCCTTCAAATTTCCAGAAACTTTTTGAAATTCTTTAAAATTCTATGATAACAATTAAAATACCTTTTATATTCTTTAAAATTTATTAAAATTATTTGAAATCTCATTAAATTTCATGAAATCCTTAAAAATGTTATAAAATCTTTTAAAAATTAGAAAAATCTCTTGAAAACCCCTAAAATTTTATGAAAACCTTCGAAATCCTTGTAAATTCTACAAAATATTTTTAAAATCATAAAAATTTTTTGAAATTCCTTAATTAAATACTCTGACAAATTTTATAATCCTTTAAATCCCATGAAATATTTTTTAAAAGTCATAAAAATCTCTGGAAATATGTTCAAAGTCGTGAAAACCTTTTAGAATTTCCAGAAACTTTTTGAAATTCCTCGAAATTCCACGACAAGATTAAAAATCCCTTCATATCCCAGAAACCCTTATAATCTCTGAAAATTTCAGGAAAACCTTTAAAATCGCTTAAATTCTTACAAATTCCATAAAATCTCTTAAAAATAATAAAAATCCGTTTGAGTTCTCTTAAAATTCCTAAAAATTTGATGAAATCACATAAAATTTGATAAAAAGTTTTAAAATGTCACATGAAACCTTTTAAAAATCATTAAAATCTCTTGAATTCTCTTGAAATTCTTTGAAATTCTATGGTAACAATTAAAATACTTTTTATATTCTTTAAAATTTATTAAAATTATTTGAAATCTCGTCAAATTACATGCAATCCATACAAATGCCATAAAATCTCCTAAAAATGATAAAAAATCCCTAGAGTTTTCAAAAAATTTAGAAAATCATAAAACATTTGTGAAATCCTTTAAAATCCCTTAAAATATATAAAAATCTTTTAAAATTTTTCAAAACTTTTGAAAATTTCACAAAACTTTTAAAAAACAATAAGAAATCTCGTGAAATCTTTTAAAATTCAATGAGAAACATTAAAATCCCTTAAAAAATTTAATGGGCTTTAAGTTCTGAAGAGCTTTTTACGACTTTTAACTTGCATTTCCAGACATTTATGATTTTAATCATTTTTGTGGATTTTTAAGGGATTTCAATTGGTTTTTGGTAGTTTTAACAAATTTTAACGAATTTTAACGAATTTCGACGGTTTTCCTGACATTTTTTTGCACCATTACTTTGTTTTTCTTCTTTCAACTTCAAGTCATTCAAAAACCAATCAGATTTACAACAACAATGATATGTGAGATTTTCGAAAAATTTCGTGACACCACTTTTTTAAGATAGGAATAATATATGTATATTTTTTTTCCGAATGTATACATTCAGTAAATTCCCTGTTTCTCTACCTAGTCAAGATTTGTAGCCAATAATGTTTTCTCTCCCTTTTTTCTATTTTTTCCTTTCCCCCTTTTTTTTCTGAGAGAAGAACCGTAATCTGTCTACAAAGACAGGCTTTACTTCCTTCCAACTCGGTTTTGTGGTGAAAGATGAAACTACAGTGCCAGTTTACTGTTGCACCACTTTCCTGGCTTCTAACCTTCTCTGTAACTCGAATCTACTCACTCTGCCTTTCTGATGATATGCACAGAATATCAAGGGATTATCCGGTTTAACTAGATGCATTTCAAGACAAAAACTATAAATGGAAAGTTGTGGATTATGTTGTTAAAGAAAGATATCGCGTGTATAATGAACATTGTTTTATGAAAAAGAGAAGATACTCTCTAAATTTGAATCAGTGAAAAAATCACTGATTTAATTAGTGATTAAGTATTTCACTGATGAATCAGTGATTTGAGACTTTTCACTGATAAATTCAGTAATTAGTCACTGATTATCAGTAAGTTCTTACTAATTTAATTAGTGAACCGATAAAACCTTTACAAATTTCAATAAAGTATACTTATTATTTTTGGAAATCAAGTTCCAATTTCAATCTGTAATTTCAGTAATTATGGAAATTTTGAATCGGTCCACATTATTCCTTTGTACTGATTCAATCAGTGAATTTTGTTCACTGATTATCAGTGAGCGGATTCTAGCTATTTGAATCCATTAGTGACTTTTCACTGATTCAGATTTGGAGAGTACATTTTATTGACTCGTCTTTTCATAGTTTCATCAATTTTCATCAATTTTCATCAATTTTCATCAGTTTTCATCAATTTTCATCAAACTCATCTTTTTCTCTGCCTCAACGTAAATTTGCGAGATCGAAAATGACTTTCAGGTGTGTAAGCACTTAGCACATGCACATCAGTACCTTTTGGAGAAAAGGTCAGTAAAGTTCCACATTTACGATAAGCACGTGAGCTCTTCCTGGAGATTTCAAGTATCGGTGTTAAGTACATCCCATCAGGGTGATGCCTTTGGAGACGAGACCCTTTTACTTTCCCTCCATCTCGTCACCAATTAACAAGTAATCCTATATCTGCAGTAGAAGCTGAAAGCTTTTTCCATCACAAATAAGAAGATCTATTTATATACATGCCTCTTTCCTTAAAAAGTACGTTTATATAAAGTAATCATGACTCGTGTCATGATTTTTGAGATAGCAACTATCGCACGAGAAGTTAATCGCACGGAAGTGAGATTAATTTAATGAATTTAATTTATCATTTTTGCAAATCTTTCGCTAGTGGACAAAATAAATGAGAATTTTTAATTCTTGCAGTCTAAAAACTTGTAATTCCTTGACTAATTTTATATTTCCATCAAAGATCCAAGCTTTACACGAAAGCTCATATGAATTTCAGATTTTCTGGTTCATACCGTCGCCACATTATAAATTCAGGTTAAAAAAAGAACTAACTGGTTTACAGAATTCGCCCATCTTGAAATAAACGATAAAATTGCGGAATGAAACAATTAAAAAAATTTTTTATATACGTTTTTTAAAATATAATTTATTCAAGAAAATTTTAGTGCAGATAAAACTTTCCTTTATGACGAGGCGTGAAAGTTTGCGAGACCATGAATAAGCAATTTCCAATTTTCTATCTATCGAGAGATTACCCCGGTAGTAAAATTTGAAAAATGAGTTTTGAATATACAAAAATATAGAAAATATTCCTGATTGGCCCATAACTCATTGATAACGTGACTATTATACTTTGCCCTATAAAATATGTCTTGAATAATTTAGATTTAAGTATAATATCTTTTTAATTGGAAAAAGTGTGGAAATTTAAGTAGAATATGAAGAAATTTAGTTGGTCTTTCTTTCCGTGAGGAAATTCGGTATATTTTTTGACAGGGTAATTCGGGTCGAGTCTTAAGTACATTTTTTCGTGGACACGTTTGTATTGATCTCAAGGGAGTGTGACAAGCGAGGCAGGCTTACTTTATGAGAATGAAGCACAATTACCTTAATTGGCCTATGCTTACATTAGTTTGATGGCAAAGTATATGCAGAGCAGTGTTGAGTTAGTAGGAGGCAAAGACTTTGAAGTAAAAGGGGAGTGAGAGAGTAGGACAAGTTTCATTTCAAAGTTTCGTTGTTACCTCCTTGGAAAGTCAGAATTCAGAGATCTTAATATCCTTGTCACAAAACTTTAAAGGAATCTTATTATACATGAGTCACATGACAATGGCAATTTAAAGTACTTGTATCTCAGGTCTCTAAGATTATAATTATTTAATAAATTACTTTCAAATCCTTTTTAACAATATATTTATACCTCCTATCTTACAAAAGTTTGAAAACTACCTTCAAAATATTTTTATGATATTAGGTTCAAGTTTCAGACGTCTAATCTGTCCAAGTTTTTTTTATTTTTTTATTTTTTATATTTATATTTATTAGATTTATATAGTATCAAAAGAACAGAGTTTTAACAAACTTTTTTGACATTGGCTTAGTGATTTTAGGGAATTTCAAGATATTTTAAGAGATTTCATTTTATTTTAAGGAATTTCATGGAATGGATTCTAATATAGACGAAATAAAGTGAAATACCTTCAAATATTTTTAAATTATTTGAAATTTTTAAAATGTTCTGTAACTTTTTTAAAATCGGTTGAAAATGTTATTAGTTCATTAATATGTGTTGAGATATCTTGAAATCTTGTGAAATCCTTTGAAATCCCTTGAAATCTCTTCAAATTTCTTGAAATTTCTCAAGTTCCTAAAAATTATATGAAATCTCACAAGATCCTTCAATATTTGTGGAAGTCCGAATTAAAAAAATCCTTGAAATGCTGAAAAAGTCCTTAAAATTACTTGAAATCTTTTGCAAATCTTCAAAGTCTTTAAAATTCCTTTTTTTAAGACATCTCTTTAAATCCCAGACAAAGTTAGGTGAATTTCTGTTGGTAGATTAATAAAAATTTCGGGTTTTGGAAACATTTTTAAAAAATATTTTTATTCCAATAGATATAAAAATAAAAAATCGTCATCTAGACGTCTGAAACTTCAACCCAATTTTTATGATGAAAATAATGATTAATATTACAAATTTGAAAAGAAAAGATACATTTTCCAGTGAAATTTGTGACTCTTTTTATCTAAGGTGAAAATAAACTATTTATATTCTAATTAAAAACCACTCTACTTAAAAAGACATTACAGGAAGAAATAATTCACGTCCAGAAACATGGAGTGCCAGGAGAATGAATTAGTTTTCCTAATGATATTAAAGGAGGTACCATTTCATATTTAACTTATACCAAGACAGTAAGGGAGAGCTTTTAACAATTAAAGAACTCTTTGCAGGAGAAAAATGAAGTAAGTCTCAAAGGTGGCAAGTAAATTATGTAAAATTATATAAAATAATGAATGGAAAATAAATGAAAATATTTCAAGAGACTATACATTTCATTTCTGAAAATTCTTCCTATGACCAGGTTCCTATTTCGAGGTATCGTAATTACTAAACCACAGGATAATTCCGCTTCGGCACTTCCATTAAATTGGGGAGCGACCAAATCCGTTCATACTTATTGAACATTCCAATCCGATTCAAATTTTCATGACGGTCACAAGTAATAATGATCGGGTTCAAATTCTTCTATATATCATATAAATATAAATTCACTCACACAATATTGTATAAGATATAGCTTAATGAAATAGTGAATCCTTTATCCTTTTCTGTAATCAGCACTGTTGTTCGCTTGGCCGCAATTCATGTTTCTCATATCCTCTTTGTGGACTGAAAATTATTCGTTTCATTAAGACAAGCAAAACTTGTATTTACCCAATTTCGCAAAAATTTTCGCAAAAATTTCGCAAATAAGTAGAAACTGAATAAAAACGCATTGAGTACAGAATCAGAGGATGAATTCATTTCAGGCTCAGACTGTCTGCAAAAAAAAAAAAAAGAAAAAACAAACACAGTAGAAATCCTAGATGCCTCGCGGCGGGAAAGAATGAAATTACGAGAGATGTACAATATTGTACATAGTTAGATGACGTGACGGTAGAGAAGTGGATAATTTCTCCGTCGGAGACCTGCAGGGGTTGTAAATGTAAAATATGTTATTTATACGAGTAAAAAAGAGAAGCATACAAATAAGAAACTCAAGAAGCTTGGAGAAAGAGAAAGAATGATAAGGAAAGGAAAAAATCAAGTAAAAATCGCAATCTTGATGACCAATTTAAAATTCCATTATATACACTCTTGATATATGCATTTTTCCACATGACTCTTATTGACTCACGACTGATATAAATTATAAGAGTGATGAGGGCATATTTGAAGTGCAAATATGGAAGACTAGATAATTTTCCATTTTCACTGGCTTATTAAAGTCCGGACGTAAACGCGTACCGGTTGTCAGACTTGATTCTATAATGCCATTCATCTTGGAATTGGTAACATTTGTCGGTGATTGGAAGAATTTACGAGCTTTCCTTGCCACTCCTCTGATGCTTAGGAAGCTTCAACCCTCGAACTCTCGCTGTTCATTCGCTTCCTCCTCTGCTGTCGATAAATCACTTTCACGACTACTCGGGATTCAATATATAACATCAATATTCCCGACAGGAAATCAAAAGGATATACGCAAACCACGACTAATGTCAAAGTCTTCCTCGCATCTTTCTATCTCTCGCAAAGCTAAACGCCAATATACTGACATTTGCGTTCCATTTGCAATTTTTTCCTTGCACATGCGGATGAAGTTATGTCGATAGTGTTTCCAATACATAAAATTCTCTTGGATGTTTCGTAATATGTTTCAACATATTTTCCGGATTGTCTATGTTCCTGTTTTTCTCTTTTACTTATTTTAAGACTTTTTTATTTTCTCTTCCGATGAGGTTCTCTTCCGATCTGAGTTTTTTATATGGATATGGTTTTTAAATTGAAGATATTTTTTTTTAATTGAGAATTAAAGAAAGTTACATGAAAGCTTTTAATTTTTATAATATATATATATATATGGAATTTTGTTCTTGAAATGATATAAGGAAGAGAGCTACCCAATATTCGGATTGAATTTATTATGAACCAATCCGAATTAATCCGAGGAGTATTCAAAATTAATCCGAATGAATCTGTTCAATCCGAATTTTCAATTCGTAGGGAATTTGATCAATCAGAACTTTCAATTCAAATGAATTCGATCTATCCAAATCTGATTTTAAGGACTTTTTTAGGATTTCAAAGATTTTCTTTTTTGAAAATTGAGATTTTCAGAAATATTGAGAATTTAAAGGACTTTACGAAATTATAATACAATATTTTATTGGTCATTAATAATTTTAAAGACTTTTAAAAGCTTTCAAGGGATTTCATGGGATTTCAAGATATTTCAAGAGATTTTAATGAATTCCATCAAATTTTGAAATATTTTAAACGATTTAAAGACATTTACAGAAGATTTTAAAGATTTTAAATGTAATTTCAAGTAATTTAAAAATATTTTAAAAGAATTTCATTTTATTTTGTCTGAATTAGAATAAATCTTTTAAAAATCCTTTAAAATTCCTTAAAATCTTTTGAAATCCTTTTAAATTCTTTGAAATTCCTAAAAATTAAATGATATTCCTTAAAATATCCTCAAGTTCCATAAAATTGCCCTAAATCTCTATGAAATCCCTGAAAACTCCGCTTAAATTTCTGCTAGCAAATAAATAAAAATACAAAAAGCTCTTTATTATATTCTCACTCTAATAAATAAAAAAAAAAAAATTTTAAACTTCGCCAGACTAGATACCAGTGATTTTTTTAATATTTGAGAAATAAATAAAGTTACATAAAAGCTTTTAATTTCTATAATACATATGGAATTTTTTTCTCGATTTGGATAAATTCGGATTCATTCGGAATAAAAATGTTTGATTCGGATACAAATTCCGGAATGATTCGGAAAATTTCAGATTGGTTCCGAATTAAATTCAATCCGAAGCTTTCGCCAGGATAAAGAATAATAAAAACTGTATATGCATATTATTTCGGGACTTATTATTGCAAAAAAACTTGGGTCTTTTTCACAAAGCTCGGTAAAAATGGAAAAAAATACTACACCCAGAGAAAAAGTTTTTTTAAATCAAATAAACGTATATTTGCCTCAGAGCCAACTAAAAAATATCTTTGAATTAAATAAAATTTATTTTATTCAAAGAAATTTTCTTTTTAATTCAAAGAAAAAATATCTGAATCAAATAAATCTTAATTAATTCAAAGATATTTTTTAGTTGGCTCTAAGACAAATATACGTTTATTTGATTTAAGCAAACTTTTTCTCTGGGTGTAAATTATGTATTGGAAAAATCAGCAGCTTTTATGCAACTTTTCCCCCCCAAAAAAAACTTAGTATGATTACCAGAATAATTTCGCTCTTTGAATCTTGAGCTTTCTCTGAAATGAAATTTCTCTACGAAGAGTAAGAAGACAATAAGATATGCGTCGCCACGTAGGTACTCTCAGGGCAAAAAATCCATATAACTTAATTTTGAAACGCGACAAAGTAGATAAGAAGAAGAATAAAATTCACAAGATTCTTGGGAAAGAAGAACGAGGATGCGGTGGGGCGTATATAAGACCGTGAAAACGATACGGGATGATCATAGTTTCGCGTTTGCCTGTTCTGGTTTTATCAAGTTACTCAAAACTCGTTAAAATTCCGCGACTCCGCAGGTCCTTTTGCGTTCGCAAAATGCGGAAATAATTCGCGACGGTTTTGCGACGCGATGGAATACAGACACCCCTCGAGGGGTTTAGATAATTCTTTCTCTTTCTCTCATACTCTTTTATTAGAGACACACTTTTCTTCCTTTTTCCACGTCGCTCGTATTAGAGTATGCAAACTTTTTGAATTGTGCTTCATCCAATCCTTGTTATCTTCACAAAAGCTGAATTTTCCGAACTGTCGACTTAAGGCAAGCAATTTTTTTTCTGCCTCGTTTGCATTCATCGACATTTCATGGATCTCAAATATCGAATCGAAAAATATAGGTACTAAATTTAAAAGAATGACATATTAAAAAAAAACCCCTGGTATCTAGTCTGGCGAAGTTTTAAACATTTTTTTTTATTTATTAGAGTAAGAATATAAAAAAGAGCTTTTTGTATTTTATTGAATTTACAAATCATTTTGTATTTTTATTTATTGCTGGCAAAAATTTAACCGGAGTTGCCAGGGATTTCATAGAGATTTTAAGCGATTTTATGGAACTTGAGGATATTTTGAGGAATTTCATTTAATTTTTAGGAACTTCAAAGAATTTTAAAGGATTTCAAAAGATTTTAAGGAATTTTAAAGGATTTTTAAAAGATTTATTCTAATTTAGACAAAATAAAATGAAATTCTTTTAAAATATTTTTAAATTACTTGAAATTACATTTAAAATCTTAAAAATCTTGAAAATCTTCTGTAAATGTCTTTAAATCATTTAAAATATTTCAAAATTTTATGGAGTTCTTTAAAATGTCTTAAAATATCTTGAAATCCAATGAAATCCCTTTAAAGCTCTTGAAAGTCTTTAAAATTACTTATGACAAATAAAATATTCTATTATATTGAAATATTTCCTTCAAATTTCGTGTAGTCCCTTAAATTCCTGAAAATCACATAAAATCTCACAAGATCCCTCAATATTTCTGGAAATCTTAATTTTCGAAAAAGAAAATCTTTGAAATCCTGAAAAAGTCGTTAAAATCACTTAAAATCTTTTTCTATCATTTAAAGTTTTTTTTTAATTCCTTTAAACTCTAAGAAATCTCTTAAAATTCCAGAAAACGCTGGGTAAAATGCCAGTAAATTTATTACAATGTTGAGTTTTGGAAACTTTGAAAATCTTTTTTCTGTATTTTCATTCCAATGAATAAAAAATAAAAAAATGGTCTATTGAGATTCATTATTCGGAGAAGTTTCTTCAGCTCGAGAATCCACTTCTCACATGATAAATAAAATCAAGAACAATTCCCGGACCTTTTTCAATTCCCGAAGAATTTCCGGATATCCTTAAATTCCGGCTCAGTAGACACCCAGAAGACGAACTTTCTTTCAGTATAAATTTCCTTTAGATTAATATACTACAGAAATATAATTCCTTCATTAAAAAAAAATATCTAGAGACCAGTTAAGGTGTCTGAAAGATTTATGAAGCAAATATAATAATTTAGAGGGGTGGTTCCTGGCTTCTTAAAAATTATATTAAGTTACAGGAAGAAGGAGGCAGATTGGCGAGTTCCAAGGGAAGCCGTCAAAAAGAAGGATTAAAGAGGAAAGATTAAATGAAGGAAGGCCTTGTAATTAGAAAAAAAATATCCGATAAAGCAGGTGTTTTTAAGCCATGATTTGAACCTCGAGAAGGAATGTATAATAAAATTTTGCCGTGAAGAAAATAGTAATATTTACACATTTTGAAAGCATTTTCATTTTTAATTTAAGAAAAATGAAATCAAGTCTGTTTCTTTTCTAAAAACTGAATAAGGGAAAGAAGTATGAAGGACAGGAATAATTAGAGTTGTTAAGGAGTCTACAAGCATCATGAATCATCAAAATCACGTGTCCCCTGAGGCGCATTTCTGGCTAGCCGAGTCATTAAACTGGGCCTGTTTCATACAAATGGGTCTCCAGGGTTTTGATCCGGGGAAAACTCACCCCCGGGAGATGCTCACGACTGGGTGGAGACAATGCAATCGATTGAACTCGATCATTGCCTCTACGTCCACCTCTTTGTTAATGTATCGTGTCTGATTTTTCAACTTTACATCTGTTACCGCTTTGTCCAACCAGTGTGGTGTGAAGCTTATAAACTTGTAAATACAGGGAAGCAAAGCCTTTAAAACTGGATTACTGCCTCATCGTTATATCGATTCATAGGGTATTTCCATTTGTACATTAAATAAAAAATAAGGTATATTACCACATTATCAATCCTATTGTTTGAAATTGAACAACTGTCCATCAGTATTATCTCTCTATACTTATTTTTCTTTTTTCCTGAGGCGTGACTTCTTTGAAATTCAACCCATAGGTCATAGCGGCGGTATCATAAATTTATCCCAAAATTTTCGTTACTCTCGTCATTCGTGCACAAGGCTTTGCACATCTCTATCCTCTTCTTTCCTTTTTCATTCTTCCTTTTTTTATCTTTATCTTCGGTGCTTCCCTTTCTATTCTTTTCCGCATCAGCTTGGATTTCCGAACCTTCTCACGTCGTCTCGATGCGATATGCTTTTCAAGCAACTAGTCCTATAACTATCCAATATCTAAGTTAAAGTACATTTACCCAATAAACATTCTTCATATTAGCTACACGACTCAATATTACATTTTTATATGAGAGCACTGAAATTCATGAAAATTTATTATAGGTACAATCTCTCGTGTTAAAGTTTCTTTCGTCGATTTCTTTTCGTTAACATTTTAGTTTAAGAAAAAAAGACAAGAATTTATTTTCGATAATAGAGTGAATGAAGTACATATAAAAATAATGTTGGCAAAAGAAACCGATTCTAGAGACTTGTTACGTTTCTCTTGAATTTACAATCGATTGCTACATCGGGAAAACGCTTACAACGAAGCGTCACGATGTGAATTTTATGAGGGCTTTGTCCGAGACAAGAATATATTCTTTAAACAAGAAAATGTACACTCTAAAGTCTCTAAATCCCATTAAAAATATACTCGTTGACAAAGCTCGTCTGGTATAAGCTGTATATCCTTGAAATTTAAAAAAATATATGAAAATACCTTAAAAAATGTTTAGATGTCTGTGAGAAATATTTATTCCATTCTAACGCAAAAGCGCAATGAAGCAGAACTTGCAGTGGATGGTGTAATATTTCGGCTATTGGAGAAAAATAAGGAGATATCTGATTTTTATGCTAGCCGCTCTAGATATTCACCTTGCATCAATTTAAGATATTTCCAGTACTTTATGCTTCGCAGTACGTCTTCTTGAAAACTGCTCAAGTGAAACAACGAATTCTGACCCACAATAAAAATCCTGGCATGACTTCTCTGCTCTCAATTTTGCGAGAATTTTTATATCTGCATGAAGTTCATTCTTTCGTTAAACCGTCAGGAAGACTGAATAAAAATCATATATTTCATATTTCTTGCTTGAACGATCAATCTTCAACCCTCCAGTACTCTGATTTTATTAAAAAATTTTTTAAGTTCATTGATTTTAAAATCTGGGGATGATATCAGAACCTTTGGAAGTCAGGATATCCAGGATTACTGCAAAGAAGAAACATTTATTATAATTCATGACTTTCATGCTAAATATTCAGAAATACAATAGAATACAAAAATTGCAAAATGTTTTTTTTATAATGGAAAAATAAAAAATACCTTTAGTCTTTTTATTCCTTGAAATTCCTTTAAATTTTACGAAATTTCATAAAATATCGGATTGCCATCCTCAAAATATAGGAGGGTACTAAAATTTGGTCCATTTTCCAAGTAATTTGAGTTTATGAGTTTGAAAAGTTAATTTGAGTAAAACTGAGTTTTTAAAGTATGCAAAAGAGAGACGAAAGTATGTTTGTCCAGAATAAACTGTCTAGACTGATGCCAGAAGCAGATTTCACTTTTACGAACGCACAAATGCATCTAGTATGTTTTTAAAAAAAGTAGCGTAGATCTTTTATAAGGAACTTGACGAGATGTGGCTCAGTGCCAGTATATCTGAATTCGATTACAAAGACTGTCAATGTAGAAGTCTCAATTTCCTGGTCGTAGGTTTCCGCTGTGCATATGCAGAACAGTCATAAAGAAACTTTCTCGTTTTCGTGAGAATCGCTGGAACGAAGCGTTGGAAAGGGCTATAAATCCATGGAAAGCTCTCCGGTGAAATATCACCTGGCGTATCTCTCTATTGAGGCAAGCGACAGGTTAATCTCCAGAATAAAGGTCCAATGTCACGATTTTCTACAATTTTCCTTTATAAATAGAATTAACTTTAATATTATTATAGAGTATGCAGAGAATGATAATATAAAGTTAATATTGGGGATGAATTTAATATTAAAGACTCGTCTGGTCTCAAAATTATATTTCTTCATTTTACTCAAGAAGTAATAGAACTAGATATCTTTTTACTTTGTAATTGTACTAATTTTCGAAATAGTAGTATGATTACAGAGAGGAGAAAAGAGTAAAACGGAGAGTTTAAAATCTAACTTTAACACTCGATCTCGTTATTTTTATTAATAAAATAAATAATAATATTAGGTATTTTTCCCTCTGTAGCCATAATTCTATTTAAAAAATAAGTACCTCTTGAAAGATCAAAAATATCTAATTATAATAAGGAATCGTTTCCTAATAGGTGAAGACAATTACCTGTAAACTTTGGAAGCTATCAGCTTATTGTAGTGTGCAGGGAAGGTGAAGCTTCGCAACAAGGGGGTGATTTTCTCTCCTTTCGACCACCGAATGGCATCTCTATTACATGCAAATTCGTAGCTCGTCGGTTTATAAACGAGACGAGATCCTAGACTACAGAGCCCGAAGGGGTTAGATGTTAGTTTAGTTCGGTTTAATTTAGTTTAGTTTGGTCAATAGATAAGCCGTTATTGTATTTCGCAGCATCCTATCAGCTCAGGGCCAATATGACTAAAAGCCACCCTTCTAATTTACATACAGCAAATAAAACTCGCAAAACTTTCTCCATGCCAGATCAAAGAGAAAATTGAATCTAAAAATCTCTTCTACATTCTCCTAATTCTCCAAGTCCGAAATACCTCAAATTCCATAAAATTTACCCTATTTGCAAGCTTTCCAAGGTTGTTTAAATTTCAATAAAAATTCTAAAATCTTCACGGAGGTGATGTAAACTAATTGAGTGAACTACATAAAAGTTTTTGTCGTCTAACTATTAATAGCTTTATTGTGTCACTAGTGTACACTTTATAGACATTGCAATCAACAAATAGCGACAATAGAAGTATCAGATATCAAATATAAAATAGTTACCTGTGTGCACTTACTATCTACTTACAAGTAAATTTATCTTCCATATAAAATAAAGATTTAAACCTTCAATGATTCCAGCACAAATTCGATACACTAAGCTCTACAGAATTTCGTAAACGAAATCGAGCTTGCAATAAATCACGAACAGTAATTCACGGCTTATATAGATAGGATGGAGAATTACGAATTATGTAGTATCTTGTTGAAAGCGTTGTAGGAAGTCTCGAGGTCGAAAATCAGTTGTCTAACTTGCGTGTCTGTTAGTTCGTCAGAGGCCGACATATTGTGTAGGGTTTGGAGCCATTCGGCCACTTTTTCCTTACCGTCAAAATCGCTTGGAAGAATACTAAGACGGTTCATGGTGTCCATGAGGTCTCTGAGATCTGGATGGAGTTGGTCCATGGCTTTGATTTCTAGACGGAGTTTATCCATCAGCGTAATGAACAAAGAAACTATGTCTGCGATACACTTCGAAGTGTTGCCCTTGTCATCTTTTATCGTTATTGGTCTGTCTTCTTTGATTCTCTCGAGTGCTGCTGGACAGTCCAGTCTGAAAGCTCTCGCAAAGGCGTCAATTGTCGGATATTGATCACTTTGTACCTGGAACAAAAATAACAATAAGGTCCCGATATTTTATATTGCTAGATATTGAGAGAGATTATAAATAAAACTAGTCACTACATAAAAAGCAACGAGTTCCAATTATCAGTTACTAGATTTATTTCCTTACAGGTATATTGCAAAACTTTTAATATCTTGAGATATATGTACTTGCCTGCTTGAAAGCTGCTCTATATTGCACTAATAATTTACTGCAAGCGGCGGTGTACTCTTTCGGCGTGACACAGTCTCTGATGTAGGCCTTCTCGAGATGTTGGAGTGTATTTACAACTGCATACAAGTCCGCTTGATTATCATACTTTTCACGTTCCCGGGCATTCTTGTATAATTTCACTTCTTCGTACAATTCTGGCCGATCCTGAGCTATCGACATTGTTGCCTGTGAAATTAATAACAATTAAAAGGATTCAAATATCAGTAAGTAATCTGATCAGAATTTTGAAATACTTGTTTACATAAATTATTTCCAGTTTATTCAAATTTGATATCTATAGTATTATTTAGTAAGAAAAAAGAAAAAATGACTCGTTTTTTGAAATATAAAATTATTTTATGGATTTCAATACAGAAAACACAAAGAATACAATATTGAAACACAATTTCAAACTTAATATCAGAAAATGGGATAGAAAAATTCGAAAAATAGCTCCCAGAGTAAATTATATGCAAACAAATTAGAATTCTAAAACTAGAAGTTTAATTAAACTAGTCCTAGTGGAAACTTAACACCACTAAAAATATTTGTGTCATTTAGTAGCATCCTACTTACATGCGCTTTAGCATGATTCATGTAAATTGTATAAAATTATGATTAGATTAGATGCAGTTTCAAATTTGTAGGTTATGTATTCGCTAATAAGACTAATAATATTGCAAATTAGACTCTTTATGTTTAAAATATCTTTAACTTCTTAATCATCTATTAGATTATTGATTACTAATACAAAATTTCATAAAAACAAAGAATGTTTTTGTTCTTTACAGAACTGTCAGGTGACACATCGTACGTCAAACATTAAATTATCATAAACCTGTCGGTGAAATATTCAAAATTAATTAACATACCTTTAGATGAGAGCAGTTTTATATTCTCAATTATTAGAAACAGAATTGAAAGCTTTTTTTAACACCAATTCAATTTTAATTAAAAATTAGACTAGTGCACTTTACACAAAACAAGCGACCATTGAAAATGATCGAAAACTATTTTCCATCTGATGGCAAAAGTTGGTATTAGGTGCATGATAAACACGAAACCTGACATATCGATACAATTAAACTTAAACACGCGCGAAATTTAAAATTACAAATCTTTTAAAACACTTAATATTTAAAATGATTTCAACTTACAATTAGATGGTATTAAGATAACAAAAACTTGAGTAAAATAAAGCAAGTTGTAATTAAATTTATACAAAATCATTTATTCTTTCTCTTTCTAACAATTCTATTGAATAAAATCAACTGTATTTGAGATTGATAATATTTCAACACTAACTTAATCATAAATAAACTGTTATCAAACTTATTCAGGTCACTATTTTTCTTAAAACTTAAACCGACCTTTCCTTGAAATTAAAATAGTACAAAAAATTCAGGACTTATTGATAAGAAGTCTGCAATTTACTTGACAGCAAACTTATGTGTTGTATATGTTATTTAAAAATGTTTAAAAGAAGACATGATCCATAACATTATGTCGAAAAATATCCTTTCAATACAGCTGACGTATTAAACTCTGCATATTATATAAGAATTTTTAATAATCTAAAGTTTAACTGGTTCTCGTCTTAACAATTTGGATGATATATTAAAGATTTCTTGTATCACATTGGGCTTCTTATTACCAAACCTAAGACTACAATCACCAACGACTTTTCCTTCTTGAATACAAGGGCAATCGAACTTTTCTATTATTTTACTTTGAACACTTTCAGAAATTTTTTCGTCATTTATCTCGAACTCTACTTCCTTGTCAACGGTGAAATATTTAACACATAGTGTAATATTTTCTTGATCAAGAATTTCCCAAGGAGGGAAAATTTTTAAATGTCTTCCCCTTTTTTCGATTAGTCCATCTAGAATTTGGGGAACAGACATTACTGTTATTGTCCTATTAACTGACTTTTTAGTATCTACAGTTTGTGAATCTAAAACTGGTTCAGTTTGAAGATTTATAATGTTTTTTAGGAGATTATATGAATCATTGATTAGACAACATTCTGCGAATTGTCTTTTAGAATAGGTGTAGTACCTTTGAACATATAACTCGACGAAATGAACATTTTCGTCTCTAAAAGCTCGTTTTGACATTTGGTGATACCACATTCGTAAGTACGATGTTTCTCGGCTGACTAGAGTTTGAAGCTTTGTTGCTAAACTGCATCTGTAACAAAAAATGAAACTTGATGATTAGATTTTCTTCTATTTAAATTTAAAATTAATATAAAATTTGGATCATGTAAAAAATCTCTTACTTCTTCAACCTTCGCTTCTTTTTCTCAGTTCTCATAATATTAAAATACGATTGTATAACAGGTTCCGGCGATGCAGTTTCCGTGCTGATTGCCTGATTGACTCGATCTAAACTATCAGGTTTGATTTTCGAAGATGAAACCTCAGAAATTTTTTGGGAAGAGGGTTGCCTATTTTGAAATTGACAACTTCCTGCTCCGGAAAAATAAGTTTCATCAGAGTCCTTAGAAGGTGAATGGACCGGAACTGGAATCTTTCCCTTCGAAGTCACCGGAACATCTTTAATATTATTTACAAGATCAAGATCCTGTGTAGAAACGTCTTCTATAACAATACTCTCACTTTCTTCTGATTCCGTATCCTCTTCAATAAAAATACTTTCATCATCAACAAATACTTTAACACTTTTTCTTATATATAAATTCTCCTTTTTCTTAGATTTAAAATTACTAAATTGTGTTACACAATCTTCAATTGTCAGTGATTCATTTAAACTCTCTTTCACTTCTTCTTCCTCAGCTTTATCTTCTTCATAAAACGTTTCATCTTCAATTTTTTCTTGCTGTATTATTTCTCTCTCTTCGAATTCGTACTTTTCATCTAGAGTGTCTTCTATTATTACAATCTTTTCTGACTTCAAGCACTTATGTGATTTTAAACTATTATCTAGTTTCTTAGAACCAGCCTTACTTTTCACTTCCGAAAGCCTCCTTTGTCGTAACTTTCGTAACCGAACTTTGTCACTAAGAACCGGCGATTTATTAACACTCGAAGGTGATTTCAAAATTGATAGCTGTTGAATATTTTCTTGACTTCTTTGGACCCTGGGTCCACTTTGTTCGATTTCACTCGAAAAATACGTGGAGTTGAGAGACGCATTCTTCCTTTTTAGATGATCAACATCAAGATTAGAGTTTCCCGTTTCATTTGCTGAGTCCCTCGAAGAATGTGTTCTTCTAGGTCGTTTCTTGCAATTCCCTATAATCGGCGACCTTGGAGTTCGTGTTATAAATGATGTATCCAAGACTGGAGAGGACGGATAAATTAAATTATCTTTCTCACAAAAATTATCTTTGTTATCTCTCAACCAGTCACTTACTAATAAAGTCTTATCCACAGAGAGAGAATTGTCTAGATTATTGTTCTCGACGATGACGTGGGGCTGATAGACTGCGAGGTTAGGTCCCAACTTCTGTTCGAAATTTAATTTTTTTACGTACGTGGGTTTTGAGCCGTGTCCAGCAGATGATTCTTTGTTGGTACTTGACATTTAAAAGGCAAGGATAAAATTCTTCTGACATGCCTCGTGAATGTTTTGACGTTTTTCACACATACCTACGTCAAGTTCCTGGTGTTCGTGAACACAGTCGGTGGTCGACAATGTCGGGGGAACATCGGGAGCGATTTCGCACTTCCTGGCGGAGTTTATTGACGTGAGAAAGTAATATTTACTGGCAAATCGAAATAAAAGAATGAGTTGGCTCGAGGTGATGATTTATTATGTTGTCTTTAGTTCGCGAACGAAATTATGATGCAAGTGACAGTATTTCATGAAGAGGATTTTAGTGCGGGTAAAGAATATCTAAAATCCGTAAAAAGTGATTAGTTTTTCTACGGGATAGTCAAGCGAAGATTTTTTTTTTAATTTGGTAACCAAATTTTATTGATTTATAATTTTATTTGAATGTTTGGTATTTTTAGAAATCGAACGATTGTAAACACAACCTACACGTGCAGTCACGCATGAAAAGCTGCGCGCGCAGGTCCGCCATTTTGGTATTATAATGGCGGCAATTTGAAAAGTTCGAAAATGGTATCAATATTCATTTTTTTTAATATTGTGTTTATTTGTTAGAAGTAGAGACAAATATACAGTAGTTATTATTTTTAAATGTAATAGTAGTACCTAATTTATATTGTATTCGTGTACTTTAGTTTTTTAGTGAGTAAAAAATTATTTGTATAAATAATGTATAGCTTTAGTTTCTGTATTTGAATTTAAACGTTTTTTTAAATTTAATCCTACCAAAATTTTACTGTTATAAAGTATAGAAATTATAAAATTATCAATTTCAAATTTAAGCAAACTTAACACTATTATTTTATAAAAATTCTTTAAATGTTAAAGTTTTTATTGAATGTGTTTGAAAAGGTCAAAAATGATGAAAATTGAAAGGATATTTAATATTCCTTTTATAAAAGAGTATTTCCATAAATTTTTTAAAGTCTTGTGAAAGATTTGTCGTATTACTAATTATTAATTATAAATTACTAATAAGATTTTTTAATTATTCTTTAAAGGAAATAAACTAAAATGAATTATATACTAAAAACTAATTTATTTAAAGTAAATTCCAGGTTTTCTTATACTGAAGATTCAAATAGGTCTTAAAATCGATTTTCTAATTTAAGTTTCAACTCTTTTATATCCGCGGCATTCTGAAGTTTATTGGTTAATAAAAACTTTAATCAAAGTTTAGAAGTTTTACTCTGACAAAATCAACTGTTGATTTTAAATTAACCATAATATCGGAAAGTATAAGGAAAAGTCCATTAAATTGACTACGTAACTTTTTTATTTGCATGCATATGCAAATTCTAATGTTACTATAAAATAGAGGATCATTTTATAAAAACTTTCTAGAACGCATTTAAAATACATAACTTTTTGTAAATACCATGTTTTTTAAATTAGATTTGTATTTTAAACTTTTATAAGTTCTATATTAATTTATATTTCCCTCGAATAATAATTTTGTTATTGTGTAAAAATGTATATTTATTTTTCACAGTAAAATTTACCTTTATGCACTTTAATTATGTAATTAAGGAACGATCATAATAAATTAAATTTAATAAATGAAAATTCAGAATGCAGGATGAATATTTATCAGAAAGAAACAAACATTTCTCTAGTCTTAAGAAAATTTACATTGAGTAAATCTTTTATTTGCACTGTGTATGTGTAGAGAATGCATGATGTTTAGCAAAGATTGTAAAGATTAAACACAGCATGTGATGTACTTCAAACGCAATTCAAAATAAATCAAGAGAGAAATATGCATCTTTCATGTAAATTGATTAGACCTTTCTCGATGTGTTTAATTTTCTGGTATAAATAACATGTAGGAATATTTATGTATATATAATAAATAATGGAAAGTTTTATTTCAAGCGTCAAAAACATGCCTTGCAGATATTACAAATTTATAATTTTATACAAATTGAATAAGACACAATAAATGTTAAGAATAAAGTGTTTTCTAGGAATACCGGAATTGTTTCATTTGCATTGACCCTCTAATCGAAAAAATTAGTAATAATTCAGGAATAATATATTTTTGCCGAAAAATTAAGGTCCCGCAATTTGAAGTGCCCGCTCTTTAAAATTGAATCAGTCAAATTCGACTGATTTTCAGTGACTCTTTTCTCACGATTTTAATCAGAGAAATTTCACTGAAAATTAGTCAAAAGTCACTGAAATTTTCACTGATTTCCAGTAGATTATTCACTAATTAAAATCGTGAGAAAAGAGTCATTGATTCAAGTTTAGAGAGCGAATAAAAATAATATTACCGCAATGTCCAGAATCATTTTCATTAATATTACTTTTTTATTTAGGCCTGAAATTTCGTAAATTCGCATTTTTCGTCAATTTGAATTTTCGGGAGCTATTTTTTCGGTAATTTTTCACATTCAGGATTTTGATTTTTCAGTAAAAAGATATCTCTATAATAAATTAATTCTTTTCGTTACAGAGATGTTGAACATCGTATAAAAATTAGAAAAATTACATTATTCTTTTATAGAGTAACAATTAAGATTGCAAATCTGTTTTTAAGATACAAGAGTCAGATATCCTTGAAGAATCTTCCTCCTCTCCAAGCAAATCCTGCCGCCTGAGAAAAGTGGTAAAAGCCCGAGTTGGGTGCGCCGTATCTAAAAAAATAAATCGGCAAATATGAAGCATGCACAATTACCGCGTGTAGTGTCGAGGAACCCCTTTTATATTAATAGTCGACTGACTGTGACGTGACGATGATGATCGAGGGCCTCGAGGAAAGAGGGAGAGACAGAGAAAGAGTGAGCGGCAAAGTGTGACAACAAGAGTCGTTGTTCGATCGGTGGATCCAAAGGGGCCGAAGGGGGGCTTCAAAATGATAGATAGGAGGACGGGATAGGATACCGCGGCCCCCTGCACGTTGTGTTTCAGTTTCAGCTCGCGATGGAAGCTACTTACTCCGCCTAGAGTAGTAGTACATATTTTGATTCAGGGATAGACAAAGAGACTCAAATCTAGAAAGAGAACGAACACATTAAAGAAAAAAAGAAAAGGAGCGAGAGAGAGGAAGAAAAGAGTGTAATAAATATCAAGGGAGACTCGTAAAGAGGAAGTAGAGACTAGAAGATCGAGGAATAAACACTGAAGAGGATAATCAGGGATAAATAATAATAAGGGATAAATGGAAAAAGTGAGAGAGGAATGAAATGATGATAGGGAAAGAAGAAAAGAAGTTGAGGGAATTATAAACGAGGATTGATAGGGAGAGTAGAGGAAGAAGGAAGGAAAGATAAAGAAAGGAAAAAAAGGAAGAAAGGAAAGGAGGAAATTTAATGAAAGTCTTTTTTATTTGATACATAGAAGATCGTTTTAGGAATCATCAAAGTTGGCGAAATTAGCAAAGTTTTGATGGAAAAGTGGGGGAGGATGTGTAAGAGAGAAAAGTTAGAATAAGGAGGGAAATCGATTGAACTTCCGACTGAGATTGTGCGCTTTTCCGACGATGAATTCCTCTTCCAGCACTTGAAGAATCACTTGGCTCAGACGCACGAGAAGAAGTACGAACGGCCCCGGCCGTGGTAGCAGAAGCGAAGGAGACCGGATGTAGGTTGGTGCAGTGATTCGACTGATTCGTTCAAGAGTGCCCGTGGCTTCCAGCGAACTTCCGAGTGCCGTGATCGTTGTAGGCTTGTAACTCCCGCGTGTACTGCAAGCCTCCTTTTCCCACTTCCAATCGTGTTTTTCCTCTTTTTCTTCTCTATTTTACTCATTTTTCTGTGTAATCAAGTTTCGGAAAAGTTGCTTCCTCAGGAGAAGAGAGTTTTTAAAAATGAATTGTCGTCTTCCGGAATTAGGGGTTACAACGTGGAAGAGAGGATAACTTTTCAGGGTGAGCTGAGATCGATATAAATTAATTCTTTTTTTTATAATGCAGAGTCAGATCCCAGATTAAATGGCTTTTTATATTTTGAAGTATCAAAGAAATAGTAAACTGTGAAATTCAGGTGCCGGTCACTGGACGAAAAGCATGATCAATTTAATTTTTTAGTATAATTTACAAAAGGATAATTAAAATACAGGATTATAATTAAATTTTTAGAAAATTTAATATTAGTTTTAGTAAGAAAAACTATTAATAGGAAGCATACTTTTATTTTATAAAAGTTCTATTGGAAGTCTGTTGAAGATGATTAATTTTAAATTCTGACTCATATTTTGAATATAAATTATTATTTACCGGAGTTCTTCCTCTCGACTGATTAAGAATAATGGTTATATTTTTGACAAAATCCTTTATTGTAGATTATATAATTGACGAAATTCATTCGACTATAGGGTCATTCGCCAGGAAATCGACAATTGTTTCTATTACTAGTTTTATTTCTCTAACAATAGATATTTCTAGATATTTTGCGAAAAAAACGTAATATAAGACATGCAAGATAATTTTTGCAAATTATTTTCAAAATTTGCGAATATTCTCGTGGACCGAGTTAGATTCCTCTTAACCGGAACTGAAACCTCTTGAACTAAATACAATTTCCTCTCATCAGTGCAGTATTAAAAATCACCTCTTCCTTTTACTTCTGGAGGGTTCTTAAATTATTTTTTTAAACAAATAAGGCAAAAATGGACAATATGGCAAAAAGAGACTCGAAAAGAAGTGTTACGGATGGCGTAAACAAGATGAGCTTCGAGGGCGAAGGCGAAGGCGTGCGAAATGAGATGACATTGTTTGCACTGTGACGTCACTAGTAATTGTAACTAACAATGAGAGACACACGCAGTACATGCGTACTTACCTATCCACATTTCACGCGATAGGAGTTTTGGATTACTTTAGTGTAAAGGATCAGGAATCCAATCTCAATGAAATTCCTCTTTATTTTAAAATAATTAAATTAATTTCGAGATGTCCATGAAGGAGAAAATTAATGTTTCCCAGCATTTTTTACACCTTTGAAATTAAACTGTTACACTGACAAATTAAATGCGAATGAAATTTTCAGGACATTATGATTATTTCATATACTGCGTATCTACGTAGACAAATTTTGTTAATTATAATAATAGATTCGAGGTAAATTTCCAATAAACCATTAAAAAGGAAACGAGATCTATTCTATCCTCCGGCGTTGCTGTATCAATTAATTAATTAATTTAATTTTTCCGATATTCGCCACTCAACTGCGAACCCGTCGAAACAAAGTTAGAATTCATTACTGATGCATTAATGATTTATTGCCCTCGAGATTTATTGGAATATTTATTAATTATGAAATCAGGTGTACTGATCATTTGTAATTTATTCGTGAATCGCATTATGAAATCAAATATTCTTATGCAAATTGACATGCAAATTAATATATCGAGTAAAGTTAATAATTATTTTCAGGTTTTGCATTTTGTGAAAAAAAAAAAACGAAACGAAAATGAAACCTTGACATTTATTATGCTTGGATGAAATATTTCAAATGGAGAATATAACGTGCTAGAAATTTATTAAAGATTTTTCAGCTTCACTGAAATTACAAGATTTTGTAAAATTGTTTCTTGTCACGCGATTCTTACCAACACAAAATATACCGTTATGAGAGAAATATATAAGTTCACGTTTCTCAATTTATATCTAACAATATTTTAGTAATATATTTTCTCCAATTGTTAGAAATATTCCTTTATACGAATTTTTTAATCTTGTGGCAATGTTAAGAGTCGTTTTTTAATCAAAGTTGTAATTGCTTTTAAAATAGAATAAGATTCTAAGAATTATATAAATTTGTAGACTTGTAGTGTTCATACTAATGTAATTGGAATTTAAGTTAAGAATCTTTGATAAAAATAAGTATTGATTGATATCACTAAATACTAAGGAACTTAATCAATGGTCCAACGCAGAACCTGATAAGATCACAAAAGTTTAATTTTATTGTTGAAAAGAAATTTTGTGTACAATGTGATTTCATCGAATGGTATTTTAAGTCTTAAAAAACTTTTCCGAATTATCTTCACTTTAGATCCAAATTTTCACAAATTTCTACCGATAATAAAGACCGCGAAACTTCAAACATTGGAAATTTTTAAGAATATTCATTTAAAAAATGAAAAAACTGCTTTTACTTTAAACTTTTGAATTAATCTCTATAAACTATTCAATAGTATCTTTTTTATCGCATATAACTAAAGAATTTGTTTGCTTAGTATGACAATCAAATTCTTGAGTTTGAAGTCAACAAAATTCTTCGATTATTATAAAATCTACATAATTATAGAACTAGACAAGTGCTCTCCTGCTTTGTGTACCTTGTGAACATTTAAAATTCTTGTCTGCTATCATAACAACACGTGCTTAAACAATTTGCATTCATCACGCAAAATGTTTAAACTTTTTTTTTTTTCTATAAACTGCGCAACTGATATGAGTATTTTTTTCTGCATTATTTATTTATTTTTTCTGAATGAATATAACTCTTTCTATCCTGAATAAAATGGAATCCTATCTCGTTCCCTAAAATTTCACAAAAAGCCTTAGAAATCCCTTAAAATTTGATAATGTCTCTTAAAATTTCTAGAAACCTTTTGAAATCCCTTAAAATTCTACAAAAATTTTCAAAATCATAAATCTTTTGAAATCCACGTTAAAATTCATGCAAATCGCTAAAAATTCCTAGAAACTTTTTGAAACTACTTAACATTAAAAATCCCTTGATATAATTAGAAATCTCATCAAATTTGAAATTTTAAGATATAATTTAAAATTCCTTTATATCTTTAAAATCGGTTAAAAAATATTAGAAATTTCATCAAATTCCATAAAATTCCTCGCAATTCTTAGAAATCTTTTTTAAAGTATCTTAAAATTCCTCGAAATTCCAGGAAAACATTTAAAATTCCTTAAAATCCTTTAAAACTCTTACAAACCTTATGAAATCCCTTGAAATTTCACAAAAACCTTAGAAATCGCTTAAATTCGTTGAAATCTTTTAAAATTCTTAGAAACCTCTTAAAATTTCTCCAAATTTCAAAACATTTAGAATATCCCTTTTAAAATCGCCAAGAATTCTTAAAAGTCTCTTAAAATTGCATAAATTCCTTTAAAATTTCACGAAATATCCTAAAATCCTTTAAAATTCTATAAAATCTTTTTAAAATCCTAAAAGTCTTTTGAATTTTGTAAAAATCACTTGAAAATCGTAAAAATCTGTTAAAATTCATAGAAATATTTTTAAAATTCTAAAAAAATCTTTCGAATGTCGTAAAAATCACTTTAAAATCGTTAAATTACCTTTAAATTCCTTAAAATCTCTAAAAATTGAATGAATTCCTTTAAAATTTTACGAAATATCCTGAAATTCTTTAAAATGCAACAAAATCTTCTTAAAATCTCTAAGAATTCTTAAAAATCTCTTCAAATTGAATGAATTTTTAAAAATCACTTGAAAGTCGTAAAAATCTGTTAAAATCCATAGAAATATTTTTAAAATCCTAAAAAAATCTTTCGAATGTCGTAAAAATCACTTAAAAATCGTCAAATTACCTTTAAATTCCTTAAAATCTCTAAAAATTCTTTTAAATCTCTTAAAATTGAATGAATTCCTTAAAAATTTCACGAAATATCCTGAAATTCTTTAAAATTCAACAAAAACTTTTTAAAATCCTAAAAAAATCTTCTGAATTCCTCTCTGAAATAATCTCTTGTATTATATATTATAATATAATACTTTCAAATCTGATTGGCTTTGAAATGACTTAAAATTGTAAGAAGAAAAATAAAATAATAATAATAATGGTTTGATAGTTGAATACAATATACAATATACAATAAATTTCAGAGAAACAAGAAAAAGTCTCCAAATCCCCGAAAAAAAAGGTCTCCTTAAAATTATCATTAAAAAGAATCATTCTCCTTTTGCAGAAGGAGGAGCAGCCGATCAAGAACGGCGCAAATCACGAAAATGCTGGAGACAAGCAGAAGAGAGGAAGTCTTCTCAGGAAACGGCTGACTCTCAATATTAGTGGCACAGTAGGAACATGTGAACGTGTGCATCTGCAAGCTTCAAACTCGCGACATCTCCCAATCATCTTGAATCTTCAAAATTCACCATAATTCCCACTGCGATTCAACTCAGAATCTGATATCGAAATTCTGTTCTAAATTCTGATCGGAAGCAAGGGAAAAAGAGAGCAGAGTGTTTTCAATTCAAAAATAAAGCAAATAATCATCAGTGATTCCGGAAAGTGTCAGCGACTCTTCTTGTGGTGATCATGCCAGCCTCTCTATCGCTAATGTGATTGCAAGTGACGCAAACGTGAGGTGAGGTGAGGTGAGGGTGTTCGCGATGAAATGTGAAACGCGAGGTGATGCAGAGGACATTAATTTCACCGGTGCCTCGTGGAAATGCACAATTGATCTAGTATTAAGAATTACAATAGTGATAAAATTCAGGCTCTCTTTATTCAATACGATCCTCAATGCTGAGAGTATTGATGACACCGGACCTATTTTTCACAGGTGGAATACAATTTCTCTCCAGTCATAGAATAAAATTGTAGTTAATCGTCCTAGATTTATTATATTTGTGAATTTATTCAATATTCACAGTGGAGTCAGTTCTGGTGAATTAATTCGCGTCGAATGAGTTAATCGTTAATTAGTAGAGTTGATTTTGAATAAATGAATGTTGAGTCAATTGATAGTGGAGTAATTAGTAGTGATTTAATTGAAAGTGAAGTGCTGCTTCCGGTGCTGGTCATAGGAAGTGTTAGGGTAGGAAGGACAAAGTGTCCTCGAGAATGAGAGGCGGACATGCCGAGTGATTCGAGAAGGATCAGGCTTGATTTTCAAGGA
This sequence comes from Synergus umbraculus, assembly GCA_900474325.1. Taxonomy (NCBI): domain Eukaryota; kingdom Metazoa; phylum Arthropoda; class Insecta; order Hymenoptera; family Cynipidae; genus Synergus; species Synergus umbraculus. The sequence goes on from UCOK01018895.1 coordinate 72,884, forward strand.
TCTTCATCCACCTTGAATAATTTCGTAAGTCAGAGACAGCGAGTCTTTTTGAGGAAAGATGAGCTCCATAGACTTCGACGAGGTGCTGCTACATGTGGGAGAGAAAGGCCGATATCAGAATATTATGTATTATCTGCTCTGCATACCTGCTACCCTGCCAGCAGCTTTTCTGGCATTCTCACAAGTAAGATTCGACATATTTCTTTCTTTTTTCCATGCAGAAATTTCGATCTTTTGTGAGATCGAATTGTATTGTTTATAAGATTTAAAGGCGACCAAGATTGTATTTAATTTCATATCAGGCTTCTTGCATTTCATTTATTCCGTTAGTCGATATCCTGTCGATTTGGCATTTTGGTCCAGGAAATTAACTCATTAAGACTGACCTGATTTATTTTGTAAAGAGCTGTTGGATCTTGAAGGTCTTGAACTTAAATAGTTATTTTATTTACTGAAAATAAGACTATATATGCGCAATATTTATATAAGAAATTTTCTCTTTCAGTTTATTTCACTTTAATTAAAAACCCGCTTTTATCCTAGCTTTAATTTCAGAATTTTATATTTATGAATAAAATTATTTATTAATTTGTATAAGCTTAATATAATATCTTATTTTCTGTTATACCCTCATACTTCATTCAAAAGATTGTTAAGTGCATATAAAATCAATATCACTTCAACTTTTATACTTTTATTCTCCCATTCAAATATCTAATAAGATATTATTCTGTTGCGCATAAGAGTATAAAGGAAGTTTTTTTCCACATGCATATACACTGCATGATTTATATAAATGACCCTATCCTATATTTAATGGGCGCCTCTCATATTATCAGACTAATTCATATCTTATTCCACGAAATCTTTATCACACATATTTTTTTCTACTAAATAGTTAACAACACATCTTTCAATGTATTTTAATGCATAACATTGTTTCTTAAACATTAAAATCTAATCTAGTCCATTAAAATCTAATTATCATCGTTATTGCTTTATATATGAACATTTTGAAAATTCAATTACGTTCTCATCAAATAAGTTAACGCAAAAGGTAAAGAAAAAATTAAAATAACAAGATTCCTCGATTTATCTAACAAATTGTTTATATAGCCACCAAATTAGTTCTTCCAACTCTTTCTTATATCGGTTTATGCCGTGGGCTCTACTTTATTCTCCCCCATCAATCTTATTTATTATCTTAAGAAAGATCTGAAAAAACATCTTCCGAGTGTTACTAAATTGAACTTGGGAATCACTTTTCTGATGAATATTATTAGAAATAAATTAACAAGATGGTTCTTTTATAAATTACAATATAATCGATCAAGTGGACATTAAATCTTTTCGAATCTTTGGCTCGCTTTAGAAGATTCTTTGCGAGTTTTATTCCAAGAGGGTTGGATCTGTTTTCGAACATTTGGAATGCAAATCTTCCCAACTTCCCCAATCATCTCTTCCCTGTATTACTACTCATAAAATTCAGATTTGAGATGATTTCAGTTTCATCGAATAGAAACTGGGTTGCCTCTTGACCTATAAAAGCTAGAAAGGACAATGAATCGCCGTTTTATTCAATCCTTTCATCAAAAACCCAAATAACTTTATATAACTCCCATCTGCAATGTTTATAAAGCAAAAAATCTAACTTCTTTTCAATTATGATTATTTTTTTGAAATCATTGACTTGATTTTGATTTTTTAGGTGTTTGTCAGCGCTTCGCCGGATCACTGGTGCAAAGTGCCAGAACTGGAGAATTTAGCAAACTTAATGAGCCTGGAAGAACGCAAGGCTCTTTCACTGCCTTATAGAGTTAAGTCAGATGGCAGAAGGGAATATGACAGGTGTACCATGTTCGATGTAAATTACACTGCAATCGTCGATTCGTGGCTAAATAGTTCCTTATCCAATGACTCGGAGCTTGAAGGTGAAAGTTTAATGTCATCATCGTCCATCATCTCCTCCAACTTGATTTATCCACCCAGTAGTCTTCCACCTCCACCAGTCAGCAACTCCACCTGGCCAATCACCAAATGTCGTTATGGTTGGAACTATGACACCAAAGATTACGATAGCACTCTCGTCACCGAGGTAATATATCATCTTTCTAGCTTTTACTCACTTTTAATATTGCATCGCTTTTAGCATTAAAACGTAAAAATAATAAATGAATACTAGAATGCACAGAAAGAATGTTTAATGTTTACACATGTTTAATGAAGAAAGCATTTGTCCTACGCATAAATGCCTTTACCTGAAAAATCCGACGAAACTTGTCATTTTTCAGTTATTCGATCAGGTGTGCGAGAGCACGATTGACTTCATTATGACGTAGGTACATCACGTACACAGATAATTCGTAGCCTCGTTAAACTTCCTTTACCCACAAGACAAATAGAAAATTATCTTTGACGCACTGCTGTGCTGAAAATAATTCCCAGACGTACTTTATACGATAACTAGATATCAAATATCCATTTTATGAATAAGAGTAAGATTATTCTTTTCTTTGAAATATCATAATCTTCTCCGTCGTTTTTGAATATTAATGCAAATCAAAATAAATGACATAAATAAATAAATCTCCTGCTTAATGTTTATATAATTACATAATCTTTATTGGGTAAATTGCTCTGATATGAGGCAGATGGAAAAGTAAATTGAAATACTTCCGCTTGAAGCAAAATGTTTGCGGCCTTCAAACTTAAGTAGTTACGGCCAGTCAAGTGGGACACTCTTGAGAACTCGGTTGCGAATCTTCCTCCAGTGAAATGGAACCTTTATGGTCAGACGAAAGCCTGACGAGATTTTATGAGTTATTATTTTTATTACTTATTATTTATTTTATTTTATTCTCTATTGAGACTTATCTATTCTTTATCTGCACCATTTTTTCTATCGCAAATAACAATTAATAAAATGAATTATTTTTAACTTTAAGTAAGGATGGACAGAAAAAATATGTTAAAAATTGGTTCTAGTAATTCTCTTTTATAATATAACATTATTAAAAAAAATCATTGATCCTGTCAAGCTTATTAAAGTATTTTTTCCTGCGAACGATCCTTAAAAAATGTTCAGGAATCTAAAACATGATTGTTTTATTTAAGGAAGCTGTAGAGTGAATATTATGTGAAGAGATGGGAGCTGGTTGAATGCAGAATGAGTGAGTTGTGAACTTGTGGGGTGAGTGATCGAAAAATGGATTTCAACAGGTGAAAAAGGTGGACGAGCGAACGAGTGAGTGGCCGATAGGTTGCAGCTCTGGTGGCGTCAGCAATTGACGACCAATTTACCTACCCCCGCATCCGGTCATGTGATACACGCCATCAAACGCTCGGGCAAGCCTATAGCTTCTATATACCTATACAAAGGGTACATGTCCCATACATGTACACGATCCGGATTCGCTCTGACGTAAAGCCGCCCTCCTATTGTGCCCTTCCGCTTTTCTCTTTACAGTTTCTCCCCTTTTTTATTTCACTTTTCGATTTCCAATGCAATTCCAATAAATCGATGGGAAATATCATTTCTCTGGTCTCTTCATTTGAATCTGGCGAATGTCACTGTGAGCCAGTGAGAGAATTCGCAGTCACTGGCGAATTCTGTTTATTAAATAACAGCAAATTTCAAGGAAGACGTATATATGATATAAATATAGATTTGTGACGTTGACGCAGGGAAAAGACAATGACCTGTTCCGGGGGTTCGATGGAGGGGGCGTGATTAAGGCACAACTCTTAAATCGAGCCCAATAAATCATCGGATCGGAAGCAAAAGTCAGTGCGTCGCCCACACGTCATCGTGGCTCAAACCATGCGTGAGCCAGAAAGCAATGTGGTTTGTGACGTGGTCACACACTTATACTAAGCACACATTGCCATTATTGAATATGCACGGGCATTATCTACTTATCTAACGATATACGTATACGTTTATCGGACAACTTAGTACAAGTACCCAGAACTACGGTCATTAAGTTAATACCGCACGAGTCCTTAGAACAATCCTCTCTTTAAAGACTTACTCGCTTCTAACTTATTATATTCTCCTCTTCTTTAGGCAGGTTTTTTCTATTTATTTCTGATGGTACCAGAAATCTTTTATGATATGTCCATTTTTGGCTTGAAATTCGTGTATCTTTGGGGTATTTGGTGGAAGTTTTAGACTTCTAGGCATCTGATGATTTTTTTTAGATTTATTGGAATAAAGATGTCATAAAAAAAAATTTTCTAAAGTTTGCAAAATATGGTATTTATTTACTAGCAGAAATTTATATGGCGAGTGATTTTAAGAGATTTCATAGAATTTCAAGGAATTTTGAGAGATTTCTAGGGATTTTCAAGAATTTCCAGAGATAAAAAGAGTGAAGGATTAAAAAAAATATTAAGAGATGTTGATTGATTTATTGGAATAAAAATGTCATAAACAAAAATTTTCTAAAGTTTGCAAAATGTGGTATTTATTTACTAGCAGAAATTTATATGGCGAGTGATTTTAAGAGATTTCATAGAATTTCAAGGAATTTTGAGAGATTTCATTGGATTTAAAGAATTGTGAAAGGATTTTAAGAGATTTCTAGGGATTTTAAAGAATTTCCAGAGATACAAAGAGTGAAGGATTAAAAAAAATATTAAGGATGTTGATTGATTTTAGGAATTCAAAGGGATTTTTGAAAAAGGTGAAAATAGTTATCAAAAGGTTTTTTCAGATTTCACAAGATTTCGAGACATTTTAACTAATTTTTATGAATTTGAAGGAATTTGAAGCGATTTCAAGAAAGTTTAGGAGAATTTGAAGATTTTCGAAAAATTTTAAGATTTTTAAAAGATATTTTGAAACTGTTTGCGGACTTTTAAAATTAAATTTTCTATTAACTTTTTAAACTCATTTTTGTAATCTTTTTAAATCATTTTAAATAACTAGAAAGTTTGGATAAATCCCTTGAAACCTTTTTTGTAAATTACCTAGAATTCATTAAAATTGCTTGAAAGATCTTGAAATCTGCTCAAATTTCTTGAAACTACCTTAAATCTTTAAAATCTTTTGAATTCCTTCAAAATTCATCAAAATTCTCTATAAACACTTGAAATCTAATGAAATCTAATGAAATCGATAAAAATGTCTGATAAACCCTTTTGATAACTCCTTTAAAACTCTTTTTTAAGAATCCATAAAAGTCTCTACAATCAAATAAAATCTCTTAAAATCCTTTAACAATTTTTCAAATCTTTTAAAGTCTTTTTATCCCTTAAAATTCCTAAAACTCTTTAGAACATTTTAACTGATTTTAATGAATTTGAAGGAATTTGAAGTGATTTCAAGAAAGTTTAGAAGAATTTGAAGATTTTCGTAAAATTTTAAGAGATTTTTAAAAGATATTTTGAAACTGCATGCAAATTTGCACACTTTTTAAAATAAATTTTCCTTTAACTTTTTAATCTCATTTTTGTAATCTTTTTAAATCATTTTAAATAACCAGAAAGTTTGGGTAAATCCCTTAAAATCTTTTTTGTAAATTACCTAGAATTCATTAAAATTGCTTGAAAGATCTTGAAATCTGCTCAAATTTCTTGAAACTACCTTAAATCTTCAAAATCTTTTGAATTCCTTCAAAATTCATCAAAATTCTCTATAAACACTTGAAATCTCTTGAAATCTAATGAAGTCGATAAAAATGTCTGATAAACCGTTTTGATAATTCTTTTGAACTCTATTTTAAAAATCCATAAAAGTCTCTACAATCATCTCAAAAATCTCATACAATCCTTTAACAATTTTTTAAATCCTTTAAAGTCTCTTTATCCCTAAAAATTCCCAAAACTCTTTAGAACTCTTTTTTAAAATCTCATGAATTTTCCTGAAATCCTTTAAAGTCTCTCCCTATACGAAATCCTTTAAAACACATTTAATTATTTAAAATCCCTTGAAATCTCTTAGAATCCCAAACAACGTCAGTTAAATTTCTGCTAGTGAATAAAAATAAAATAAAATGGTTTAGGGAATTATTTTTTAATATTCTTAGGGCCGATTCCACCAACTGTGATTAAATTTTAATCCTTGATTAAATCCTCGATTTGCGTACGAAAGTATTGATTAACTTAAGTTAATCAAGGATTAAAATTTAATCATAGTTGGTGGAATCGGCCCTTAATCCAGTAAATGTTAAAGAAAATAAAATAAAAAAATTCATCAGACTAAAGTGGGGAACTTCAACCTAATTAGAGCATCTTTTCCTTTGCTAATCAAACATGATGGAGGAAATTACGAAAATATTATCTCATTAATGATTATTTTATTGGCCTGGTATAAGATTGATTCCTCTGGTCTCTGGATGTATTGATAGCGGAGCTAATCAAATTTTTATTATAGATTAGATCCTCTTCCTCTGATTTTGTTATATCACTTCATATATTGTTATTTCCTTGTAATGAAAAAGAGAGGACAGGAGTAGATTCAGTGAACCGCAAGAATCGATGAATCAGCAGATTCTCCCCTTGGATTATTAAATTACTGCCGCACTCGTCCTCGCGAATTTCGATAACCTTCGACCAATCAGCTCATGCGTGTGACAACATCACTCTAGCATGAAAAAGTTTCATTCAAAGGATTATATATATTATACTATTTTCTTATCCTACAATAATAACAATCGCTACTTGTTTTCTACCCCAATTTCAATGATCCGTTTCAAAAGCACAAGTTCAGTAATATAGTTGATTAATGGCTTAAAAATCCAAACATTTTTAACAAAAATATAATGACAAGAAAAAGTAAAACATTTAAAAGTAAAATATCAAAGACCTTTTTTGAAATCTCGACCTGTCTTCTTATAAAGTAAAGAAATCTTATAAAATAAAGAAAAGCGATGCAAACACTTATAATCTAAGATTTTGCTGAAATGGATAAAGGGAAATGATCATGTTCATGATTGCAAAATAAAAGAGATTGGCTAAACAGTCAGAAGGACGGTGAGGTGGAGCAAAGGGTGATGGTGAGGAGTCAGGAAGGGAAAAGGGGGCACGTTCCTCCTGTCAACCGAGGGTGATGGACACCTCTTTCTGTGGGAGCCACCTACACAATCACACTTGGTATATAGCAGTGTAAAGTACTCACACACATAGGAAGTTTCACATAGATGATACATGATATAGGATAGTATACAGGAACGATCTCCTACGTGAGGGAATGAAACAAATATCCCTGATATACATACTATATACATATCACATACTAAATACTACATACTACACAGTACAGAGGCATGTGCAACAAACGCGTGACGTGTCATGCAACACGTGTGATGACCACCACATTTTCTGCCATTCAATATGTCTTTTCGATTATATAGTGCAGTAAATAAACTTAGCTTATCGTAAAGCTATTTAAAGCATACGCAGCATGTTTAATTCCATCCTTTATTTTTAAAAGTGCATAAGATTTTTAACTCAAACAATGTATGAAATGCACTTGCACTCTACGATTATAAAGATTAAAATAGAGAAACTGTGTGCATTCACTTTTATGAGATATTAACGTTAATAGTTATTTCTAATTGAATCTATAAACACATATATTTGATACATAAACGCTACTTATAATTAGCGAGATAAAAAAAGAGATGTTTTTGTTGATGTTGACACATATTTTATCATTACTTCATATTTTACATAAAATTATACTGATAAGATCTTATAAAAGACGCTAATTAATTTGGAGACAATCTTTGTATCTGGCATTAATTAATTTTAGAAGCTTTATCGTTGCTGCCTATTTATAAAGCTCCATGAATCATGAAAAGTGCAAGCACTGATAATTTATGATTGAGCATGCATAATATTTTCTTCCGCTTCCGGAAACTTGCAATAATAGATTTAATCTATTTGTTCTTTAGAATGATAGGAAGCTAAAGCTTATTTTTGAAACTTAAATGAAATGAAGAGTAATTAAAGTAATTGGAGATTGATTTAGAAGAGAAAATAATGGTTTGTCATCGTTGCATCCACATAGCTAGACCTCGTATGCGACAACAGCTGGTGGCCTTCCACGTCGACGACCTTTTTCTACGTGGGAAGTTTATTTGGAAATGTTGTCTTCGGCTGGATCGCAGACAAATGGGGCAGAAGAACTGCCTTTTTCGCCATACTTTTCCTAGAGGTCATCTTCTCCATAGCCACGAGTTTCAGTCCCAACTATGTCATCTACACAGCCCTTAGAACCGTTAATGGTCTCTTCTTTCCAGCCATTTATCAAATTCCCTTCATCCTCGGTAAATATATTGAATAATAAATAATAAATAATAAATAATAAGTAATAAATATAAATATATTCAATTAAAAGCAAGAAAGCCTGAAATATAAATCAAGAAGACAACATCTCATGTCAGTCATTAAAAATTTCAATGATCAGGAAATTTATTTACTTCGAGTCTGTGTATGATTTATGATTATGAGTCTTCTGATTTATGAAGAACTTGAGGTTTCAAGTTTGGTTTATTCACTTAAGAAAAAAAACGTATAATTAAAATCGAAGATTGTAAAGATATTTGAATATTAAGATTTATTTGTTAGTAAGATTTATTGATTCTTAAAATTGTGTTTTTAAGCTTTGAAGCGTTTAATGTAGAGTTGATCTATAAAACACTGATAAAAAAATATGAGTCACTGATTTTTTCATTTGATTAATTTATTTTCAGCCCTCGAATTAATGGGTCCGAGGTACAGAACCTTCGCCGGCATGGTCATTTGCATGTTCTTCGCATCGGCGATGTCGCTCCTCGCGTTGTTGGTAAGTGTCGGAATTCTGAAATTTATGGTCCATTCTTCAATAAACAAGATAGTTATCTTAAAATCACGATGTAAATCAATTACAGTCCTGCATTCGCGAAGAGAAAAATAAAAAGCGAATTAATTAACGTATAACTGCGATGCATTTTAGAAAGGCTCTTCAATATTTTTACTAGCCAATTCATCTATAATTCATCTATAGTATTTTCAGTTATATATAATTATAATGTACACTTATATATCCATTTTTTTTAGGGGTACCTTTTGAGGCATTGGTACACATTGTCATTAGCTACGTCAGTTCCATTTATTCTACTATTTAGCTACTACTGGATAATTCCAGAGTCTCCAAGGTGGCTTCTCAGTAAAAACAGAATAGATGAGGCGGAAGTGATAGTGCAGCACATGGCCAAAGTAAACGGAAGAACAGTGCCCACGAACTTTCTCAGGAAAATGGAGGTAATAATCAATAATTTGGTAAATTGATTCAATACTCTGAATATCAATTCTAGAAAGAAATGATTCCATTTTGCAATGAATTGGTATAAACCAAAATTGAAGGTCCACATAATTTCTATGATGTTTTTAAAATAGAATAATTATTGCAGATGGACATCTTAAAGCGGCAAGGAATTTCCTGCAATGGGAAAAATTTGGGTGATATGTCAGAAATGGAGACTGAAGACAGGCCGCCACCTCCATCTGCGACTCCAATGGATTTAATAACGAATCCTAATATCAGAAAAAAATTTTTTATTTTAGCATTCGACTGGGTTGCGAATGCCGTTGTTTATAATGGTCTCTCCTACAACACGACGAATTTAGGGGTTTCCGACTACTTAGCTTTTTTTATCGGTACGTTATATTAAAAAAAAATAAGATGATTATGTGCAATTATATGAGTAACTGCACTTACAATTAGTTTTGAAATCATATTAAATAGAGGCGTTCATTTAAATTCTTGAGTTGGTTCATTTAAAATGAAGTGGGTAGGATAATATTGCGTGCAATTTTCAAGGTCGATTGTTCATTCAAAACGAATCGTTGCTCGCCTGCAATTTGTATATGAATGCTCAACGATGCACAATTGCTTCATATATTAGATCGCGCTGCTGCACAATAAGTTGTCACTTATCTGTTATGATAGGACATCTCACACCAATTTGCAAACTCTTATTGGTGCAGGTCATGATAGGATTATTTTTAAAATTAAACTGAGAAGAAAGCGGTTTATAATTAAAAACTGTCCTTTCATGATCGATCGAACTTTATTTATTCTTCTTCTTCAAGTTTGATACAACTTTGTAGCTAGTTTTTTTTTTCTTAAAACATATTTCATATTGTTTAATATGGACTTCGTTAATAATCTCTTTTTTTCTTAATGATTTTCGAGTTACATTTGTGTAATTCTGCCTCTTATCTAAAAAATGATTTTACTAATATATCGAACACATTCAAAAATTTTAAGGGATTTTATAAGTTATTGGGGTTTTATAGAATCTAAAAATCTCAAAAAATTTCATTGGATTTTCAGATATTTTAAGGGATTTAATAGGTTTTCATGGGATTTTGAACAATATTCAGAATTTTATAAGTAATTTTTCAGGACTTTTAAGGGATTCAAGGGATTTTACAAAATTCCATTGAATTTCTAAGAATTTTAAGAGATTTCACGAAATTTCATTGCATTTCTAGGTATTTTAAGGGCTTTAATGAGATTTCATGGAATTTTGAATAATTTTAACGAATTAAAAAGGATTTTATGAACTTATTGAGATTCCTGAAATTAGACAAGAAAGGGATTTTATAGAATGTAAATGAATTTAAAGAATCTAAAAATCTCAAGAAATTTCATTGGATTTTCAGATATTTTAAGGGATTTAATAGGTTTTCATGGAATTTTGAATAATGTTAAGAATTTTATAAGTAATTTTTCAGGACTTTTAAGGGATTCAAGGAATTTCACGAAATCCATTGAATTTCCAGAAATTTTCAGCGATTTCATTATTGGATTTTAAGTAATCTTAAAAGATTTAACGATATGTTGCGGAATTTTAAGTAATTTAAAAAACTTTTAAGGGATTTCCAGAGATTTCACGAAATTTCATTGGATTTCTAGGTATTTTAAGGAGTTTAATGAGATTTCATGGAATTTTGAATAATTTTAACGAATTAAAAAAGTTTTTATGAACTTATTGAGATTCCTGAAATTAAACAAGAAAGGGATTTTATCAGTTATTGGGGTTTTATAGAATTTAAATAAATTTAAAGAATCTGAAAATCTCAAAAATTTCATTGGATTTTCAGATATTTTAAGGGATTTAATAGGTTTTCATGGGATTTTGAATAATACTAAGAATTTTATAAGTAATTTTTCAGGACTTTTAAGGGATTCAAGGAATTTCACGAAATCCATTGAATTTCCAGAAAATTTCAGCGATTTCATTATTGGATTTTAAGTAATCTTAAAATATTTAACGACATGTTGTGATTTTAAGTTATTTTTAAAACTTTTAAGGGATTTCCAGAGATTTCACGAAATTTCATTGGATTTCTAGGTATTTTAAGGAGTTTAATGAGATTTCATGGAATTTTGAATAATTTTAACGAATTAAAAAGGATTTTATAAACTTATTGAGATTCCTAAAATTAGACCAGAAATTACGTAGATATTTAGAATCCTTTCCATCTTCTTATAGCAAAAGAAGTGCAAAAACATGAAATTAATCGCGCGCAGATCATAATTGCTAGTTTTCGATTAAATAACAGTTTTTCAATATCATTTCATTTATGCTTTCAGGTGGAATAGTAGAGATACCATCTTATGTAATTACTTGGTACGCCATGGACAGATTAGGCCGAAGATGGGTCCTCTGCTTGACTATGCTTCTAGGAGGCGTAGCATGTGTTTCTTGCATGTTTGTCCCCGAAGGTACAGTACGTTTCTTATTTAATACTTTTAATTTATCATTTTATGTAGTATTTTCATTTAGTTTTTATACTTTGAAATAAATTATCAAATACATGTATAAGATGCATACAAATCGACTACAGAAGCTGATAGAAGAAGAAACTCTGATTTCAACTTACTTTGAAATAAAATACCTAATTTCTAATAAATAGTATAAATAAATCTGTGTAAACAATAATTATTCTTTGAATAATCAATATATTGAACCTTTTTTCATAATAGATGCTGTCTGGGTAACAGTATGTTTAGCGATGATCGGGAAGTTCGGAATAGCAGCTTCCTTTGCAGTCTTCTACGTCTTCGTTGGAGAACTGCTACCAACAGTTCTCAGATCGCAGGCGATGGGAATTGCATCGTTCATAGCTGGCATAGGTCTCCTAACTTTTCCCTACATTGTGCACCTCGCAGTTTATTCCAGGGTACTTCCTTTGATAATTATGGGATCCTTAAGTGTGGCAGGAGCTGTGACCTCGATCTTCCTGCCAGAGACTTTAAATATACATTTGCCTCAGACTGTCGAAGAAGGCGAGCTCTTCGGCGCTGACTTCAAACTCTGGTCCTGTCCGCCAATATCTGCGTAAGTTTAATCTATTTAATCAAATAAATGATCTCAAATACTACCAATACTCAAGAAATACATATATAATTGACTAAAATATCTTCAAACTTCAGGAGATGTCCCAGAGAAGAAAAATCAGAAATCCCTCTGAAATACTTCGTAAATGGGGGTCCAGATCGTCGATCGAAGTCAAATATTCTGTCAGATTCGTCTTCGCCTTCAGAAACGGCACCGCTTGAAATAGAAAGATGTCTTCTGTCTCTAAGCGAAGACGAAACTGCGAATTTACGTTACGCCGACAGTGAAGATGTCTAGGAACTGAAAAAAGAACTGATAACAGTGGTATAGAAGTCCCTCAACCTTCTAGCTGTGAAAAATGCCAAAATCCCTTTACTGATGTCCCTGACTGTGTCAGTCCTCTGTTCTGTATCATACTCTCAGTATAGGCACGCGTTGTATTTATTTTTTTTCCCATTACATTTATTATAACAGTCTAATGTCTTCGTAAACCCTGCCTCGTGTCCGAATTACTCGTGCGTTTTGCGCTGCACGCGCTTCTCATCGAGTACATACATTATACTTTACTTATAGAACTTGTAGTCATCAATTCAAGATCTTCTCATCTCAATGAACATTTTACATTCGTGCATTAATTATTATATCATCAATGTCTTGCGAAACAGTGCAGTTTTAATGCAATGTTAAAAATAACAGAGAACTGCGCGAACTGCGTGCACAATTATTATATTGCAAGCTGCCGACGCCTGATGAAGTAAAACAGCATCAAGTACACATTAAAGCACGTGGACTTAAGACTTAATACTTAAGATTAAATCCAGACTACCGTTTGCGTTTGTTATTTAATATTTATTCGTCGAACATACACTGCCCTTGGGAAGAAGACAGTCCTTGTCAATTGAAACCTGTACGATTTGTATTTTCATTTAGAAAAATACTTATACTTTATAGAAAATAGTTAGATTTTTAATTTTTCGTTTTATGGAAAAAGTATCGAAATTAAATATTTTTTCGGTCTGTGTACAGTCTTATATTTGAAAAAAGATTAGCGCTACAGAGCGAAAAAATATTTATCTATAATTTACATGGAGTAAAATGGAGAATTTTTTTCGGTTATAATAAACTTAGGCGAGGGGATTTTTTAACATCTAGAATTCCCTGTAAATAACAGACAATTTATTTCAATGAAAAATATTTCGTGTAGTTAATAATTCATGTATAATTTTGATTGGGAATGACTGCTTTCTTCCAACAGGACTTACATACTCTGTCGTGGCATTTCAGTTGTTTAAGGTCCTACAGATATTATTAATGATCGTCCATCGCGTCTTTCTGTTTTTTTGCGCAATTTGTAAATTCCAGAAGAAGCATGAAAGCTTCCATGTGGTAGCATGATAAATGACATAGTACAGATAAATGTATCTCATTTGTAATAAACTCTCATCAAAAAGGACTATTTGGACTTTTATAGAGTGAAGAGGAAGTTTATTTTAAATTTTAATGTTTGAATATCAGTTTATCAATCAATCAGTTTACCCAACAGATATTAAGTAATTATTATATTAATACTATTCTTTAAGAAGAAGAAAAGCAAAAATATTTAGCTTATGCTTATTTTGAAGTATGGAAATTTGAAATTGAATAATTTGAAAAGTGAATTGAACTAATTTTGTTTCTTTCATTAAATCGATTTACTTCCGAGTGAATTTCACAGATAGTCATTTGTTCTTAAGGAAGAATGACAATCTTTTGTTTTTTCTCAATGACATCTTGAAAATTTTGAGCTAGTTTTCTAAATTTTACGTGTAACGATTTCCAAGCCCCGTCGATCTTCAAACCCTTGAGGAACCATCAGGGACAATTTTGGACAATAAAAAATAAAAAATTTTTAGTTTAAAAAGAACCTAGAGATCCAAGATGCGTGAAATAGTGCACATGCAGATTGGCCAATGTGGTAACCAGATAGGAGCCAAGGTCAGTTTCATAACTTGCTCAATTATATATATTATATATATATTTAACTAGCCTTGGAATTAATATCTTTGATCTTTTACAGCCTAAAAAACTTTTGCTATAAAATAAAAATAATTTTACAAAAAGAATCTTTTTCCACAGTTTTGGGAAGTCATCTCTGATGAACATGGCATCGATCCAAATGGTACCTACCACGGAGACTCTGATCTACAACTGGAAAGGATCAACGTCTACTACAACGAAGCAGCAGGAAAAAAATATGTCCCCAGAGCGATCCTCGTTGACCTTGAACCTGGTACCATGGATTCCGTACGTTCTGGACCCTTTGGTCAACTTTTCCAACCGGACAATTTTGTCTATGGACAATCTGGTGCTGGTAACAACTGGGCCAAGGGTCACTACACTGAGGGAGCAGAGTTAGTCGACTCAGTTCTTGACGTCATTCGAAAAGAAGCAGAAGGTTGCGATTGTCTTCAAGGTTTCCAAATGACTCATTCCCTAGGAGGTGGTACCGGATCTGGAATGGGCACCCTGATCATCTGCAAAATCAGAGATGAATACCCTGACAGAATAATGTCCACCTTTTCTGTCGTTCCTTCACCCAAAGTCTCAGATACTGTTGTTGAACCCTACAATGCAACCTTATCAGTTCATCAACTTGTGGAGAGTACTGATCAAGCTTACTGTATTGATAACGAAGCCCTTTATGATATTTGCTTCAGGACTTTAAAACTCACGACTCCAACTTATGGTGAGTGATATATAATTGTCTTTCCTGACGAATATCATCTTTTTATTCTTCCTTATTCTCTTATTCTTCAACTTGTATTTTCTTTCAGGTGATCTGAACCATCTCGTGTCTCTCACCATGTCTGGAGTAACTACCTGTTTGAGATTCCCTGGTCAACTGAACGCTGACCTCAGAAAACTGGCAGTCAACATGGTTCCATTTCCCAGACTGCATTTCTTCATGCCAGGATTTGCACCACTGACACCTCGTGGGAGCCAAAAATACAAATCATTAAGCGTTCCAGAATTGACCCATCAGATGTTTGATGCGAAAAATATGATGGCAGCTTGCGATCCAAGACATGGAAAGTTCCTTACGGTTGCTGCCATCTTCAGAGGAAGGATGTCGATGAAGGAAGTTGATGAGCA
The DNA here is from genome assembly GCA_900474325.1 of Synergus umbraculus. Taxonomy (NCBI): domain Eukaryota; kingdom Metazoa; phylum Arthropoda; class Insecta; order Hymenoptera; family Cynipidae; genus Synergus; species Synergus umbraculus. Next base: position 88,354 of record UCOK01018895.1, read on the forward strand.
GATGCTCAATATTCAGAATAAGAACAGCTCCTACTTCGTTGAATGGATTCCAAATAATGTAAAGACAGCTGTCTGTGACATACCACCCCGTGGATTGAAGATGTCTGCTACCTTTATTGGAAACTCCACTTCCATCCAGGAATTGTTCAAAAGGATCTCAGAACAGTTCAGTGCTATGTTCAGGAGAAAAGCTTTCTTGCATTGGTACACGGGAGAAGGTATGGATGAGATGGAATTCACGGAGGCAGAGTCAAATATGAATGACTTAATTGCTGAGTACCAACAATATCAGGAAGCAACTGTTGATGAGGAACTTGAAGGCGACTACGACTATTATGATAATTGAAGATCCAGGAGGTTTAGAATCGAATATTTTAAATTTACACTCTGGTTTTGTAATTCTGATATTTTACACGTTTACTGACTGCTTTGTAAACTTTTTCGATATGTATTTTAATATTTAAAAGTATAATTTATTATTCTAGAAAAGGGTCGTTGTTATTTTTGTTATTTGATAGGGAGTGCCATTTTCAGCTGGAAATGTTGGGTAATTTATTGATTGTTTCATAAATGAGAACCACGATTTTAAAATTTCAGAGGATAAAATAATTCTAGCAAATTATAATTAATTAAACAGAATAACAAGCGATATATTAATTGTGGCCTGTATTCTTCATTTAACATTTCTCTGTAATCTAAATTTCTAAATTACAACTTATAACATTTGCAGGGATATAAACAAGATTTAATTTAAGACTAGGAGAGAGTTCTCTCTTTTTTCAATTTTTATTTTAAGATCTTTCAATACATGTTGCAAATCGGATAATTTTAGTATGTTTTAGAGTTCTACAGGATCATCTTCATTTTCATTTGCAACTTCATGAATAATTGCTTCTTCTTCTTCGTCTTCTTCTTCAGAAGAACTTTCAACTTGAACTTCAGGTGTAGCCTCTTGATACTGCTGATATTCATAAATAAGATCCTGCACATTGTTTTGTGCATCAGAAAATTCAGATTCATACATTCCCTCTCCTGTGTACCAGTGAAGGTAAGCTTTTTTTCTAAACATCGCAGAAAATGAATAATCCAGTCTCTTGAACAATTCTTGAATTGCAGTTGAATTAGATATGACAGTAGCACTTAAGTCCAAACCACGGGGTGGTACATCACACATTGCAACTTTCATGGAATTTGGAAGCCAGTCCATAAAATAAGAGCTGTTCCTTGTACGAAGTTTTAGTATTTCTTCATCCACTTCCTGAAAATTATAAACGTAATCAATACCCTTGTATTAAAAATTACCCAATATTTCGAACTAAACTCAGAACTCAATTAATTTTCAACCTTGGGAGACACTTTTCCTCTAAAAATGAAGCCAACAGTCATTAATCTTCCCTTGGTAGGATCGCAATAAGCAAACATATTTTTAGGCTCGAAAATTTCATGAGTCAATTCAGCAATCGAATTTGTTCTAAAAGGAGATGCATTCCTATTCCTCAGAGGTGCATAACCAGGAACAAAAAAGTGTAGTTTTGGAAATGGAACCATATTGACCAACAACTTTCTGAGATCCATGTTGAGCTGTCCTGGAAACCTGAGACAGGTGGTAATTCCAGCCATGCAATAAGATACTAAATGGTTCATATCAGCATAAGTGGGAGCTGCTATTTCTAGGTTTTTTGTAAGGATATTGTACAAGGCTTCGTTATCGATACAAAAGGTTTCATCACAGACATCAATCAATTGATTGAGTGATAAAATAGAGTTGTAAGGCTCAACAATTGTTTCAGAAACTTTTGGTGAAGGTATGATGGAGTAGCTTTTTATTATTCTGTCAGGATAGTCTTCTTTTAGATGAGTCATCAGCAGAGTGCCCATTCCTGATCCTGTTCCACCTCCAAGTGAGTGGACTATCTGAAATCCTTTGATAGGAGAAAAAATAAATATATAAATAAGTTGGTGTTGATTTTAAAAATAGTTTTCTTCACCTTGGATTAAATCGCAATTTTCTGCTTCTATTCTTATCATATCCAGGGTCTCATTTGTCAGTTCAGCACCTTCGGTGTAATGGCCCTTGGCCCAATTGTTGGCCGATCCAGCATATCCACTGATGAAACAGTCTGGAGAAAAAATTGATCCATTTGGTCCAGATTTTACCAAGTCCAAACTTCCTGGGTCAAGGTCGACATTCAGGGACCTAGGAACGTATCTTCCACCTGATATTTGAGAAAACTTATCAGCATCCACAATAAAAAATATTAAAAACAGAATAAATATATACAGAAGTATTAAATTAATAAAAATAAAATAATTTACCTTGCACTTCCTTGAAGAAAACATTAATGTACTTCGCCTGGATATCCGACTCCCCAATATAATTTCCATCCGGATCCACTCCATGTTCATCAGCAACAACTTCCCAAAACTTAAAAAATATTAAATATTGATTTGATATACAAAATTTTAAATATCTTATTTTTAATTTGACACATTTTTTTAATACTTACTTTTGTTCCAATACTATTTCCACACTGACCTATCTGCACGTGAATAATTTCCCTCATGGTAATTCTAATTTTTTTTAAACTTAAAATTTAATAGTATTTCAGAAAAATTTGATTTTGAGACCGAAATTTGTGTTAAGAATTTATTGTCAAAAAATGTTAATGGGTTTAGCCTAAAAGTTGTTTCTTGTTTGTGAGAGAAAGTTGAATGTTAGTAAAACAAAAGAATCGTCTCTAAAAATATTTTTATCATTTATGCAAAAAATCAAAATTTCTGCAAAATTATAAAATATTGAATTCCAAAGTGTTTATAAATATCTGATTAAAGAATATACAAATAAAATGTTTAAAATGGCTTCACAGATCTTTTATTTCGACTCTCAAATTCTTAAAAATCTAAGTACAAACTTTAAAAAAATGAGTTTCAATAGTAAACATCGTTCTGATTTGCAAAACTTATTAATAATTCTGAAGTCTTTCGCAACTTAAAATCAATTTAAAATACATTAAAAATTAAATAAAACAACGCCGAGGACCTCAGTCTTTATCATTAAAAACAAAACATTTTCTGCTTCATTTTCCTTTTTGAGCAGTGGCCCTTTGGTACTCAACCACTCAATTTTGTTCCAGAAATTGATTTCGTACAATTAAAATCCAACATCCTTAAAACATCCAAACATAAAATCCTTCACTACCTCTAAAATAAATCTCTCATTCCTGGTCGCAGGTTTCAAAATCATCTGCACCCTCCTCTACCTCAAAATCTTCCTCAGCAGTTGCCTCTTGATATTGCTGATACTCAGAAACCAAATCATTCATATTCGACTCAGCTTCAGTGAATTCCATCTCATCCATGCCCTCTCCAGTATACCAATGCAAGAAAGCCTTTCTTCTAAACATCGCCGTAAATTGTTCAGAGATTCTCTTGAAAAGTTCCTGAATAGCTGTAGTGTTTCCAATAAAAGTGGCAGACATCTTCAGTCCTCTGGGTGGAATATCGCAAACAGCAGTCTTCACATTGTTAGGGATCCACTCAACAAAGTAGGAGCTGTTCTTATTTTGAACACTCAACATCTGTTCATCAACTTCCTTCATGGACATCCTTCCTCTAAAGACTGCAGCGACTGTTAGGTATCTTCCATGCCTCGGATCACAAGCTGCCATCATATTTTTCGCATCAAACATCTGCTGGGTCAATTCTGGAACTGACAAGGCTGAATATTGCTGCATAGATCTTGAAGTTAGAGGTGCAAATCCTGGCATGAAGAAATGCAATCTAGGAAATGGAACCATGTTAACAGCAAGTTTTCTGAGATCAGCATTCAACTGACCAGGGAACCTCAAGCAGGTGGTGACCCCAGACATGGTCAAAGACACCAGATGGTTGAGGTCTCCATACGACGGGTTGGAAACCTTAAGAGTTCGGAAGCAGATATCATAAAGGGCTTCATTATCGATGCAGTAGGTCTCGTCTGTGTTCTCCACAAGCTGATGAACAGATAGGGTTGCATTGTAAGGTTCTACGACAGTATCTGAAACTTTAGGTGATGGCATTACAGAGTAGGTGTTCATGATCCTGTCAGGGTATTCTTCACGGATTTTGGAAATGAGGAGGGTTCCCATTCCGGATCCAGTACCACCTCCAAGGGAGTGGGTGAGCTGGAATCCTTGAAGACAATCGCAGTTTTCACATTCCTTTCTGACAACGTCGAGGACTGAGTCGACTAATTCGGCTCCTTCGGTGTAATGACCCTTGGCCCAGTTGTTTCCAGCTCCGGATTGACCGAAGACAAAATTGTCGGGACGGAAGAGTTTTCCATAGGCTCCCGAACGAACTGCTTCCATGGTTCCGGGTTCCAGATCCAGGAGAATTGCTCGAGGGACATATTTTCCTCCACTGGATGCTGTGGCGACTGGAACAGATTTAATGGTTCAGTTTGAGTTTTGAGGATTTCCGGCTACGATGATTATTGAATTTTTGAATTTATTTTTTTTTTCTTTTAGCGTTGCCTATGAAAAAACTATTTTAATTAGAGGTAAGTAAACAGTGTTCATGAATCTTGCATATTAATTAGCAAGTATTGTTAGTGGTGATTCAGATTCAGAAATTGATTGAGGAGCTAAAAAGCGGAAATGCATATATGGCGAGTCGACTTGTTACTCTTACAAATGTGATATTAAGGTACTGATGATTCAATATATAGAATTTGAAAACTTGAATAATCTGAAGATTATTTTTTTATTTGTCAAAATAATTGATTTAAAAAAAGTTTCATTGGGTTTTCAAGTTGGAATTTTGAATAATTTAAAGGAATTTAAAAGGGTTTTATGAAATTCATTGAGATTTTAGAGATATTAAGTGATATCTCGAAGAATTTTATGAAATTTTAAAGGGATATTAAATTATTTTAAGGATTTAAGGGATTTCAAGGAATGTACGATAGTTCATTGGATTTTTAGGAATTTGAAGGGATTTCGTGAGATTTCATGGGATTTTAAATACATATTTTTAAAATCTGACGATATTTTGGAGGAATAATTAATTATATTGTATATAATTAATTATATTAAGTAATTTTAAAGGATTTTAAGAAAATTTTATGACAGTAAGTAATTTTAGGAACTATTATTTTCAGAAATTTTAAAGAATTTGGTGAGATTTAATTTTATTTTAAAGAGATTTAATGAGACTTCATGAATTTTTGAGTAATTTTAAGGAATTTCAAGTGAGTTGACGAAACTAGAAGGAATTTCATAAAATTTCATAGGATTTTAAGGAATATAACGATACGTTTGTGGAATTTTAAGGAATTTCAAGGAATATCAAGTGATTTTATACGAAAAAAGGAATTTTACAAAATTTCAGTTAATTTTCATAAATTTTAAGAAATACAATGAGACTTCGTAATATTTTGAGTAATTTTCAGTAATTATAAGGAATATCAATTAATTTACGAAATTCGAAGGAATTTCACCAGATGCTGAAGAATGTTAAAGAAATTTCAATCAACTTCATAAAACTTGTAGAGATTTTTTAAATTAGACAAGAAATTACTTTGTATTTTTCAAAAATCACCAATTATCTATTATTCTATATACTTTTGAATCCCCATAAAACATTTTAAAATCCTTTGATTCAAAATTGCTTAGATTAAAAACTTTTTAAATTATTTCATAAACTGAGACATCAACTTGATGCATTTCTCCAAAAATGTGCAAGACCTCTGTTTATTTCTGTCATCTGAGTTCACCCAAAGTTAATTTCGTTTTAGACTTCTTATACATTTTCTTCATTCCTCTCCCAAGTACGTCTCAAAGTAACACTTTCTATTCTTGAATTGAAAATCCAAAGAACCAAAAAAAAAAAACAAACAGTAACAAGAAAGTGAAGTTCCTTATACCCTCGAACTCTCAAGTCAGTTTCGACCTCACATTTTCCACACAAACTTTTTTTAAACGCTGTATATCATTGACTTGTAAATCAAATTCCTTCAATTCCTTTTATTTATAAGCAAATGTCCTTATTTCATTCAGAAGCGAACAGTTACATTTAATTTAATTAAAAATTCACGATTCTTTGTCAATTTAGTTTAATTAACTTCTATAATGAGAGAATAAATTTAAATTAGTCTTATTACCAGATGCCTCATTGTAGTAAACTGATATTCTTTCAAGTTGCAGGTCAGATTCTCCATGATAAATTCCAGTCGGGTCAATGCCATGTTCTTCTGAGATCACTTCCCAAAACTAAAACAGAGAAATTAAACTTATTAATTTATAAAATTATCATTTTTTTAAATGAAATATCAGAGATCGAATTCACAGCTATAATAATTTCTAGAATTTCAAGAATAACTTCTAAAAATCGAACGGAAATGACTCTCGACAAGTTGATCCAAAAGACATTAGGAAGATAATCTGAAATTAATGCCGCTCTGATCTCTGGAAGAGTCTCAGTTGAGTTAAAAGTGCTCTGATGACAAGGATAACTTATCTGTGTCCTAAAATAGAGGGTGCACAGAATTAACATGCTCCTGTGCGTCTGACTACCCTCAGAATTTTTCTACTCCATTTGTCTCACATTTACTATTTTCTCCTCGACATAAATAGATTCCTCGACGAACATGCACCAAAGACCTCACGGATCTTCTAAACCAAATTTATACACTACTTAAAAGGAGCTCCAAATATAATTTCATTGCCAAAAATTGGACCAAGCCTTTTTATTGCATTTACAGAAACTATAAACGTGCTTTCAACTGAATTAGGTAGCCATCATAAATTTTAGCGAAATTTAAAATTCCCGAATTTCAGGAATATTTTAATTCGGGGATTTCAAATTTATCGAATTTCATAATTTCGGAATTTCAAATTTCGGTATTATTATTTTCTTTCGGGAATTTTCTGTATCGGAAACTTTTATTTTTATTTCTATTTAAATTCCTAAAACTGGACAAAGCTATAATGGCTAATAACGATAGTAAGACGAGAATTAAACTACATTTGATGTTTTTTTTTATTTCTGGTAACTAAAGTAACGAGATTTTGAAAAGCCATGAAATGAAATCTGCAAACGTTCCAAGTGCGATGACCCAGCAGACGTTCCAAAATCGTAGCAAAATCGAGCAGAAGGAACTGAACAGTATAAGCTTGCCAAATAATTGTTAAGAGACTAGACCATATATATAAAAAGGAATATTAAAAAATCTTTATAAGACATTTCTTGTTAAACTTTACTTTTGGACTCTACTTTATTTCTTTAATTTATGAAATCTTATTAAATTTTTATTCATTTCTAATTGCAATACTAAAATTTTGAACCCTTTGAGTTTTAAATGATAAAGTTTTAAATGTTTTTTTATAATAATTTGATAATGGAATCAATACTTATAGTCATCGACATCGTTTCTTTCGGTGCCGATAATAATTATCGACGACCTACAATGATTTTGCTCTCGATGAGTAATCGTGCTTTCATGCGGAAAATCGCGCTGTTCAACCAACGGTAAATCTTTCTGAAGACTGTTGTACTTCCGCCCGTTTATCTTTCAAGTTTCAATCCCGTATGAAACAGCCAATTGTTATATATGATTAGTTGATAGAAGAAAGACCAATTAAAACTGTTGCCAAACAATAGATTATTCTTTTTTACTAAAAGAAATTTAGATTTTCTCCATAAGATATAAGTTTAATTATTTTACTTGTTCAAATTTATTAATGTAAAAAAGGGAATTCATAATTCTTGGAAATTAAAAGGAATTGTGAAAAGCGAACTTCATCTCCATAAAAGACATTGTGATAAGATTTTATAAGACTACTTAAGCGAAATTTAAGTCACATCTTCCGTCGAGCTTATTTACTAATTGCGGAAGGCACGAGCTCTCATTACGATTAATTTTATTTGCTAGTCAAGTCGAATACTAGCAAAGTGTTTCTTGAAACATGTTTTATTCGTTTATTGACAGAAACAATGCAGCGACTTTCGCAATTAATGCCTTCAATTAAAATTAAGTGTCTTTATACTCGGAATTTCTATTAAATAAGTTGAGATCAAAAGTCAAATTACGATTTATTTAATGATCTTCCTTATAATTTTTCATTTATTCGAAAAATATAAAAACTATATACTTTGGAAGAGCTCAATTCACACGATTTAGAGCTGACGAATCTACTGTCGATTTAACAAGATAAATCGAGATCGTCTCGTTGATCAGAGAAACAAGTACATAATACGGCTCTGGTCCACAAGTTAAGGAAGAAATTAAAATAAATCATCTCATAAAAATAATCAGACATACAATTTCAGTGTCAATGTAGTCATAATACTATGAGAAGAATTCTTTTGTAAACAAGTTATGGTTTTATTTATTGATAAATTGTCCATAATTCAGATCGATAATTTGCAATTCTAAAATAAAAGTTGCATAAATAAATAAATAAATAAAATAAAAGCAGTCACTTAAGAAATCGTGGAAGTATACGTCATTAAATTCCTAACAAGTTAGGCTTCATAATGTCTTCCGGCCCATCGATAACAGAATCGAAACGTGATTCAACTTATTGACAATTGTAAAGCTACGCACGATATGACGAGCCTACAAATTTCCCATTGTACTCGATAGAAAATTTAATTAGGTTTAAAAATAACGGGGCACACTTGTAATCGAAATTTATTCGACCATTGATATTCTTGATACACTCACTAAAATAATATTCCCATATTTTATCAATATTCCCAAATATTCTTGGTATTCTCGATATTCTTGGTATTCTTGGTATTCTTGATATTCTCAAATATTTTTGGTATTCCAAATATTCTGAATTCTTTAGAGAATAAATAATTTTATCTAGAAATGATTCATCTTCTTCTAAAGAATACCAATTATTATAGTTAAAGAAAGAATTTAAACCCCTTCGGGATTCTGCTATTCGAAATGGCTCGTTAATTTTACTACCTCTAAAACTCTACTGGAAATTGCACAGAAAGTTATAAGTTAACTACAGGTGCCCCACCCTTGAAAATAAACCTATCTTTCCACTTGCCCATCGTTTCTGCAAAAGAAGTACTATAAGAACAGCTTCTCTTTTTACTCGGGTCATATTTCTCAACTCCTCTTTTAATATGGCATGTGTGATTTAATTACATTTTAATTACATCATCTCGAGTGTCAATGAACCCTTTTCAATACAGAAAATTTAATCCCCAATATTTTTCAATTAAAATAACAGTTCTATAAATTCAATAAATGTATAAATAAATCTATAAATATATAAATAAATCTATAAATATATAAATAAATCTATAAATATATAAATAAATTTATAAATACATAAATAAATCAAATAAATATTATAAATAAATATGTAATATGTCAAAATAAAATAAAGAATTTGAAATATCAAGGCTTCAATTTATTACACTCCATGAAATTGGCCTTGTTAAATTAAGGAAGGTAGTGTCTCCAAAAAATCGATACTGCCATAAATCTGTATCAAGGATTCCGACAATCGGCAAAATCGCCATTCACTGCTTAACAGAGCATTGAACGTGCTTCGACCTGTTTATGAAAAAGGGAGCAGCTGTTTTCACTACACAAAAACTTAACGCTCGGAGGGAAGAAAAAAGATCCATGGTTTACAGAATTCCTGCCTTGATTTTTACAAAAATAACCATTCCGAAATTCTTTCATTATAAAAAAAAAACAAAGAGCAAAAAATATTCCAGGAAGTAATATACCACATTTTTTTCATTCTACTTTATTTATAAGCTCAAAATTTATTAGAGCACTTATACTTATTAAATAAAAATAATAAAATATGTATTAGATCATCATATTTTTAAATTAAACTTTGATTACTCATTACAATTCCATGAAAACAAATATGTTCACAAAAACCCGATTACGATGAAAAATATTTTTCTCTAAAGTACTTTTATTAGCTTGTAAATACAAAAGATACAAAATGTACACTATCTTATCGAAAGATTCTCTTTTCTCTTTTAATCTGGGAGACTTTCTTTATATTTTCATCTTTAAACATTCCTTTTCCTCTTTTTATTATTATTTACTTATTGGAACAAAAATAACAATTTTATGAAACAGGAAACAGTCTTTAAAATTAAATTAAGAAATCAATTAAAAAATGTCATTAATTGAATTGACATGAGTCAACATTTCATGAATGCATGTTATGATTCAAGAGCGTGGTTACTCAATTATCTGTGAGTGTAATTATAATTGCAAAATGTAAAAGAGTTCATTCAGTTATCATGAAGTTAAAGTGCATATCAGACCCGAAATTCATTTCGAATTAATTGTTATTGCTTTCATTTTTATTGGTCTACAAAACATTGCAATAGAAATAAACTTTTATAGTTTTCCTAGAAATATAGACTAAATAGAAAAACAATAATAATTTTAATAAAACATATGAAAAATTAAAGATAGTGTAATATGAACAAGACAATATATAATAATTTTTTTTTAAATTCAAATTTGCCTACCTTTGCCCCAATTTGGTTTCCGCACTGGCCAGCCTGGAGATGTACGATTTCCCTCATGGTGGTGTTTAATTAATTGTTATTGATTCAAAATAAATAAATAAAATATAAATTTCAGGGAGAAATTAAAAAATTCTAAGAGTCAAAGAGCCTCGTCGAGTTTGACGGTTCCCTCGTCGCTCGGTGAATGGCACAAGGCTTCGAAAGATCTTCCTTCTCGCCCTGTCGACGAACTCTTCGGCTCTTAGGGGAGACGTGTGCGCAACTGCAATGTGCAATGAAAGAAAATAGAAATTTAAAATCAACAGAAACCCGCGACAAAATCATTTAAGTGCCATGGGAAAAATTGTTCAGGAGAGCAAAAAAAACCTCCCCAAAATTCGAATTAAATAAAAAATGGGAATGTACCTACATTTAAAGGGTGAAATTTCATAAGGGATGTGAATAATCCACATTTTTCCGAAAATTATATAATTAGTCAGAAAATTCTAATAATCTAAATAATATTTTTTAATAATTTAAATACACATCCTCACCAAAGGATTTGTTTATAACTCGTTTTTTTGAAATTTCCATAAAAAACGAAATTCCACAAGAGGATAATCCACAATTGAATAATTCTATCTAATGAAATATAAATTAATTAATAATTATATAACTTAGATAGTGCGTTTCATGCACATAATTATTACCTCATTATAATCAATTATTAATAATTATAGTTATAAAAGTATAAAGTATCCAGATTATTTTTTTTTTTTTGAGTTTTTTTTTTAAGAAAGAAAATATTTATGAATAAAAATGCACTTTCTATTCAAATATACAGATTTTGTTCCTCTTTGTGAAAAATCTAAAATCTGGAGATGCTGCGATAGTTTTCTATATGGAAAGTGAAAAACATCAACCGTAACAACGGAAGTCAAGATCCAGATTAGATAGAATTGTTTATTTCGCAAAGTCGAGCCTGAACTAATAGCTGTGCCAGAAGAAAGAAATTGAAATGAATTTTTAATCGATATCAGAATCTGAAAAAATTATTTTCGTGATAGTCGAATTGGCGACGAAACGTCTAGACTCTAGAATTTAGGTTCAACTCGAGACGAGCTTCTTCATGAAATGACGTCATTCAGCAAACTAAATAATCTCGTTTAAGTTTAATTATTATTGTCATTGCTCTCTTGAATCATGATAAATTGTCAGCAAGGGATTCACTCAACATGAATTTATTACAATTTGTCAATACTTTGAATTTAAAATCCAAAAATAAACTTTTTGTCTTGAATTAACTGTAAAGAATGTTTACAGATTATTGTCCTTTTTTAAATTCCATAGGGGTTGAAAAATTTGGCAGAAAAGTGAGGATGAATTCCGAACAATCCAAATATTCTCATCTTAAGAGTCTGCACCATATGAGATATATTTTAAAATAGTAGCAAGACACACGACATATATACTTCTTCAGTAGAGGTTTTTTATCCCTTATTTTTTGCCTTCTGAGTCATATTTCAAGTCTCAGCAAGAGTCTATTATTATTATTAGTATGTTATACATTTTTATCCAGCTATTCATTACATAGTACTTTACAAATTCTTTTTATTTGAAAATTCGAGTTCAATAAAATTAAAATGTTTAAATTAAAATTTTCTTTAATTTAATAAGTTATTTCAATAAAATTAACATTTTTTAATTTTCTACTGTTAATTAATTAAAGGTATTTTATTTCTAATTATTTTCTAAATTTACAGTTTTCATTAAATTATTATTTATTAAAGCATAATTAATTTATCATCATTGTTCGTGCGCTGAGTATGAAAAAAAAACGTTATAGGCTTTATGATAGGCATAAAGTGCAATAAAGGGCATACATACTATGTAAGAGTATATGACTCATGGGTCATTCCCGCACGTTGGATTGCCTGTCGCTAGGCGCGATCTATAATAAAGATTTCTGCAGTCTGCATCTAAATTGCAAATAAAATAATCGCATATTTCAGTATTCAAAAAGATTTATAATATTATATTATTCTATATAAATAATAATAAAAAAGTTTCTAATTACAATATAACTCTACATACTAATTAATAATAAGCATTTCTATTGAACAAGGTTTTAAATGGATAAATAATTTTGAAAACAGATAAAAACAGAGTTAAGTCTACATCACGCGGTATTCCCAAGCAGTCACCCATCCAAGTACTAACCGCGCCCATTGTTGCTTAACTTCTGTGATCGAACGAGAACAGGTGTATTCAACAAGGTATGAATGTAGACATCAAATTGTTTTTGATTTATATTTATCAGGCAGATAAAATTTAAATAATGATATACATTTTATAAAAATAATAAAATAATATTATCAGATGAATAGCTTAGTAACTGTTCTTAATTTGTAACTATTATTGCGAATATCTTTGATATTATAAACTTCTTACTTGTTTTCTGTACATAATATCCAAGGAGTCTATGATAATATCATTACATGATAATAAAATCTCATCCTTAGCTGATGATTCTGAGTATATTAAATTTCTAATTTATCGACAGATACTCAAGTAGAAAAAAATCAATTTCCTGTTATACCATATGCGATTATTTTGAATTATTTAATACAAATATCTGCCTATTAATTTATAGCGTTTAGAATATTTTGAATTTGAATTGTTTCGCGACAAAAATAAGAAAAGGTTTTTAAAAAAGAATATCAGTTTATAATTAAGATAATGGAAATTGAAATTTACATAATACAAATTAAAATACAGGAGAAGTCACAATAAAAGACATCTATTTATCAGTAATAATTTATTAAAAGATGAATTCGCGGAGTCGATTATATATACACTGACAGGTCATTAAACGACGCTTTATTTTACAAACTGCAAAACAACGGAATGTTGTCAATCTTGTTACTTCCAGACCGAATCAGTACATATACTTTCGGGAATAACGTGATATACGTTATAGGAGCGGTAGCGCGTCTTGCCGATGTTTAATGAAAAAAATGAAAATTTATGTAAATAAAGTATAAAAATAACGGAAAGGCAAGTTACGAAGCATAAAGCTTTTAGTGATTATATTGAGTAATAATCGTGGATTTGCAATATCTAGTTCTCATCGACTTCAGCCTCTTGTTCTTCGTCGAATTCAGCATCTTCATCAGCGGTAGCCTCCTGGTATTGTTGGTATTCAGACACCAAATCGTTCATGTTAGATTCAGCTTCCGTGAATTCCATCTCATCCATACCTTCTCCTGTGTACCAATGCAAGAAAGCTTTCCTCCTGAACATAGCAGTGAATTGTTCTGAGATTCGCTTGAACAATTCCTGAATGGCAGTGGAGTTTCCAATAAAGGTGGCAGACATCTTCAATCCACGGGGTGGGATGTCACAGACGGCAGTCTTTACATTGTTTGGAATCCATTCAACGAAGTAGGAGCTGTTCTTATTCTGAATATTGAGCATCTGCTCATCAACTTCCTTCATCGACATTCTTCCTCTGAAAATAGCGGCAACCGTAAGGTATCTTCCGTGTCTGGGGTCACATGCTGCCATCATGTTCTTGGCATCGAACATTTGTTGGGTGAGTTCTGGGACTGAGAGAGCTCTGTATTGCTGACTTCCACGGGATGTCAAGGGTGCGAATCCTGGCATGAAGAAGTGGAGTCGGGGGAAGGGTACCATGTTAACGGCAAGTTTCCTAAGATCAGCATTAAGTTGACCAGGGAACCTCAAACAGGTTGTCACTCCAGACATGGTAAGAGATACGAGATGATTAAGGTCACCATATGTGGGTGTGGAAAGTTTAAGTGTGCGGAAGCAAATATCGTAAAGAGCTTCATTGTCGATACAGTAAGTTTCGTCTGTATTTTCAACGAGCTGGTGGACTGAGAGGGTGGCATTGTAGGGTTCTACTACAGTGTCGGAAACTTTAGGAGATGGAACGACGGAATAGGTGTTCATAATTCTGTCAGGGTATTCTTCACGGATTTTGGAAATGAGGAGGGTTCCCATTCCGGATCCAGTACCACCTCCAAGGGAGTGGGTGAGCTGGAATCCTTGCAGACAGTCACAGCTTTCTGCTTCCTTCCTAACAACATCGAGAACGGAGTCTACTAATTCGGCTCCTTCCGTGTAGTGACCTTTGGCCCAGTTGTTTCCGGCTCCGGATTGACCGAAGACGAAGTTGTCGGGGCGGAAGATCTGTCCGAATGGACCCGATCGGACTGAGTCCATGGTTCCGGGCTCCAAGTCCACGAGGATGGCACGGGGTACGTATTTGCCTCCGGAAGCCTCATTGTAGTATACGTTGATTCTCTCCAATTGGAGGTCAGAGTCTCCATGGTATGCGCCAGTCGGGTCGATACCGTGCTCGTCACTGATGATTTCCCAGAACTATAATAAATGAAAAATTTTAGTATTTCGATTTTAATGCTTTTTTTAGGTACATATAAAAAAATATAGAAGAGTGATCATATTTACGAAGGTCTGCTTCCTTAATTGTGTGAATAATTAATTACTCTTCAATTATAAGGAATTGGTGCATAATTTATTGTGCAATTATTTCTTGCTAATATGAAACGAAGCGAGTGCTAATTCTAGCGGTAGAATCATACTCATTAAAATAAATGAAGTGAACGCTTGTGAATTAACACACTTTGGTTACTAAGAGAAAATAATTTTTGAAAATGTTTAGAAAAAGAGTTTAAAGAAGTATTTCTATATAAGAGTAGTTCTGATGGTTCCGAATTTGGAATTTGAAAGTAATTGTGAGAAAGATCTCGTCATGAAAATTCTTAGTAGATGTTGGGTGGATTCAAGGAACCGGTAAGGGATTACGGTTTTCTTTATTTGGAAGTGTCTTGCCTTCCTACGTGTACTCGATATCCTTGGTTAAAGATATTGCACAACTTGTATTTTAAAGAGGCTGGAACTTTTTTTTTTACGTGGCTGGCATGAAAATCAATTAAGGCCGGTGATAAGATGAAAAGAAAAATCAAGCTCACAGAATTATGAAATTTTTATATGTTCCTAAATTTTTGACATTCTAGTGTAATCATCTTAACTTTGACCTTTTTAGTCAGATCTTCGAGGGAATTAAATTCGTTATTTAGATTAGAAGTTCTGATGACATAGTACAGTTGATAGGGATAACATTTTTCGGTTGAATAGAAATACGTTTGAATTTATTTATTATTAAATTTTAGTAATTACAATATTAAATGATTAATACCATTATTTATCATATTCATGAAGGTTTTACATGAAAACCTCTCGTTTTTACACAAAGATATATATTACAAAAAATTTCGCAAAAATGTAGGTGAAATAAAAAATATATATTTAACAATTATGAAAATTTCTGTAAATTAAGTTAAACATGAAAAAACATTAGAAAAGAAAACAAGTCATCATCAGTATATTCGATCTCAAGAAAAAAAAATGGTATAAAAAGTAGATTTCATTTTAAAAAATCCCAACTTCTAAACACCAAAAATGCAAAAAATCGTTACAAAAGTAAAGCTTCATCCTGATTTACAAAAATCGAACACAATAATAAAAAAAACACTATAAAAATCAAATTTTCGAACGCAAAAAACAGAAAAGTTCAAATTTTTTAAGGGTGAAGGAAAAGGGGAAAATTTTTGCTGTAGCTAAGCGAGAAGGCGCGGGATACAAGTTGAAGGTCACGCATAAGGAGGGAATGGAACATCCTAGAAATACGGTACTCTCCAAGTAAAATACTAAAATTTAATACAGGATAAAATGTAAAGTACAACGCGAGATAGAAAATGCGAAGATGGGATTATCGAAATAAATACATCAAAAATATTCTTGAGACCGGCAGATTTTCGAAATGCTACAATAAACGGTTCAACGGTTTTCCGGGACGACTAAACAGTTGAGAAACAAAGAGTCGGCGTTCCGTGGTTTTTATAAGTCCTGAACACTCACTATTTTACAAAATAAATTACAATTTAGATACAAACCTTGGCTCCAATTTGGTTTCCGCACTGACCAGCCTGGATGTGTACGATTTCCCTCATTTTGTTTGCTGAGTTAAAGTCTCGTTTATTCGATGATTATTGAAAAACCGCAGAGTAAGAAACTGTCGGCACTCAACACTGAACACTTCACCAGATCAGGCAAGACCGGAGAGTTAGCAACGAATTTCTATGAAGACTACCGAAGAGGGGAAGGCAGGGGAAGGAGCTCTGTACCTTTCTGATTGGTCGATGTTTTCCCCTTCCGAGGAGAGAGAGTCAAACGAGCGACAGGCGTTGTCGGTGTTGCCAGCTTTCCGACTATAGAAATGAATTTCCGTTAGTTAAATAATATTCAAGATCCGCCTTTTATTGTGTGGGATTATTGGCAAATTGATTTTATTTTTTTTTTTAAGAATCTATAAGCTTTGCGCTGCAGGATATTCCTTTTATGGTGCTTTAATTGATGTATTTGAAAAGTAATTTTCCCGCGTAATTTTTTTTTAAGAAATTATTTGAAATTAGGGTGGGAGGTGGGGGAGTTCAATTACCGTTAAAACGTTAGAACACATATATAGGATATACATATATATGTATATGTAGAATCGTTAGATTTATATTTACTTGTTTATCAAATATCTAATAAAATAAAAATAAAATGAACCATTTATTTATTTATAGTTATTGATTTAAAAAAATGTTTTTATTTGAAATTTTCATTCTTTCTAATTCTTTTGAAGATATTGTAGGTAATTTGAAAGATTTATACCTCTATAGGTACAATGATTAGTACCTGTACAATGTAAATATGTACTTGAATTTATTACGGCACGCGCCACCAGCTTAGACCCTTGAGATTTACGAATCGTTAGGATTAGGCCCATTGTCATTAGATTCTTAAAATTTGTACATTATAATATCCTATAATATGTTTATAGTGGATGTTTAAATAATAATAATATTTAAAAAATGATATTACACTATAATATTGTACTCAGAGTTTGCAAAAAAAATATCCTTATGTAGACTGTGATGTCACAATGGTTTTTAAATATTTGCATAACATTTCTTAACATTGTAGACTTATAACTTATAAAAACACAGACATAAGCATATGTCATATGACATATTTTTTTTAAAATACAAAAGTGGGTCTGTCTAGTCTAAATAGACTCAAAACAACTTAAGTGAATCATCCCAATTCCCATATAGAGACTTTGGAGATAAATGTTGTTTTATATCTCTTAGCCAAAAAAGTCTCTGTCTTTATTCTCGCCCACGATTAGATTAGAAGGATTAATGAAAGTAGAAGTCGAATTTTAAATTGACGGCTTTTTAAAATAGGAAGTATTAAACTGTACCCAATATAAAAAACAGATAAAAAAAGCTACTAAAAATAAATACAGCTTAAAATTGACGTTTTCTTTAATTTAATACTTTTTTTCTTCAATTTACGATTACATATAAATTTTTTAAGTCTTTCTCTTATTTCTATAGAAATTCGGGATTCTTTGAAAGTAAGACATTTTGGCGAGTTAAAACAATTTGAATAAAAGAACTGAAAACCGGAAGGGGAAGCGACTGATTCCCTAGTGGTGTTATTACTCTTTCTCAACCACCCCTATTCTCCTAGAATTGAAAAAGTCGATATACATGACTCACCGCAGTGACGCCATCAGATATGTTAGTCTAAAAAGCTACAATTATATGTATTTCCGCAAATTAATATTTTACATAGACACAAAAACATTGTTTTAATTAGTCTCTTTTAATTATGCAAAAACATGCAACTTCTGATTAATTTATATTTTGAGTTTTCAAATTACATATTTAAATTATATTTTATTTATTTAAAAAAGAGTTTTCTAAATTTGAAAAGCACTCAGGTACCCAATTTACAAGAATATAAATTACTGATTAAAATTATAGCGGTACTAAACTTTTAAAAAAATATGTACCTTTAAAATTTAAAGGGGTAAAATATGAGACGCTGTCTGGCCTACGCCCACTCATCCATATAATGTGTAAGTGGCGAGATGCGTGATAACATTCTCAATTTCGTTATTTAAATAACGAAATGTTCATGCGAAAACTGAAAATTTGTTTTTTCTACCTAAAGTTTTTGAATTTCTTAATTCAAACACGAATATGAATAATTCTACAGACTTTCGAAACTTGAAAACCGCAAAGAATACCAATTATTAATAAGATGTGTAAAAAAAAGAAAAACTCTTGAAAAATTTATCAAAACATCCTCAATAATAATTTAAAGCTTTGGGATTATAAGAATAATTGTTATCACATTATAATATTGAATCCAAACCATGAAAGGGCAGATTTAATTTATATTTAAATTTAAAATTCAATTAAATGACCAGAATTGAATTTGTAAATATTATTATTGATGGATTCTTATATAAATGAATGTAATGCATGAAGGTAATACGAAAGCAACTGCAAAGCTGAAGAGACAGGCCACGGTGGATTACGCATTGCAACCAGTCGTTACCTTTTATGGATCATTCGCTGTCAGTTAAAAAAATCGCTCTCGAGAGTGTGAGCGTGAGTCTGAATCGTAAAGTGTCCTGAGTCCTGACTACAGAGATGCAAAGGTGAAAAAGTTTGATCGAAACCCTGGGAATGAGAACATAGTATAAAAATTCAAATTTATACATAAAAACACATATTTTGTCGATTCTCTAATTCTCTATACAAAATTACAATTCATAAAAGCAAATTCAAATTCCCCGGGTTTTTTTCGCATTTTTTAAAAATAAAAAGTAAAAAACTGGGTTTAGTGACGATTACTGAAAATTCCAGTGACTTTTCACTGATTCTCAGTAAATTTCTGATTTTTCGCCAAATTAAATTTCTGAAAATCTCAAAAATATTTTTTTTTAATAAATAAATATAGTTATTTCTATAACGGTGAGAATACAAATTATATTAGATTAGATCAAATTCCTTTCGGTGGTCGGATAGCGTGAAGAAGAATCGTTACACATTCACGGTTGTTATATCCAAAGATTGCGACTTTTTTATATTCAATGTGGATAATGATCTCGTGCTACATATTTATCAGATAATAATAATTCGAGGATGCAGAAACGCTTCACTGCTAACCCGTTAGAACTTATGTGTTCAATTAATATCTGTTATTATACGAATATTATTCGTATTGATTTCATTTCATTAAGTGTATTTTCTAAAAGATATGCAAATTTTAAAATTAAAATTGTAACAGTATTGAAGGAAAGTAACCTTCTCTGTATATCTTAATATATTATGACCAATTTAATATCATGTAAAGACTTCCTGTAGTGCGAGGTCAAAGATGAAAATGTTTAAAAATTAATATTAGTCGCTTTATCAGAAAATGTATTTGTTTTCCTTTCATTGAATGTTTATAATAAATTATATTTATTAATAATAATTATATTAATAATATATAAT